>SSNR01000410.1:421581-438816 GCA_006937965.1 Callopanchax toddi | reverse complement strand
TTTACGATTTTGTGGGTCACATTAAGAATATTCTTGCATGTAAATTTTAAATATATACGTATTTTTAACTGGCCAATGGGGCCCCCAGACCACACTAGCCTGTGCGTTATCTGGGCCTGCCTGTGGGGCGGCGTGAGCCACGACGGACCAGACCATGTATACAAATTCACGTTGTGACGTAGATCTGCGAGGTTTTTCAAATCCTGGCGTTTCAACCTCTATTTTCTATAAGAAGCTAAAGCTGGAGATTCATGTAGAAACCTGCATGAAAAGCTCAAAGTGACCAAAATGATCAGAAAAACATGAAAAAAATGGTTTTGGTAAACCACACCCTTAAAAATCAGATGAAGGATACCAGGAGATCAAACTGGTGTTAAAGGGTTCAGATCCTCCAGTTTAGTCGTTTTCATCAGGACTGAAGTTGTTTCACTGATTGATGCAGAAAAAGACATGAATTGTTTTTATAGCAGTTTTTTGGAAGTGGACATTTTTGTCCTCAGGGACACTGGAGGGTGATTTTCTCAGTGTTCTCTTGATCTATTGGAGAAAAAAGACACATTCTAAATTTATTGAGAGCTTTTACAAAAAACGAGTTCCACCTGACTCTGGTCTGAAGCTCAAATATCCTGTTTGTTTTCAGTCCCTGAACTCACCATCGCTCAACACAAAGAAGGGTTTTTTCTTTTATGGTCTACAAGTCAGCCAGAGTTCTGTCATTTGTTTGTTATTGTTACTGCGACCAATCAGAATCAGATCAAATCTGTGTCATCAGGTCAGAACTGAACAAAAACCAGAACCTGGTACTGGCCCTTTAGAGCCACACCAGTGCATCTCCGCTTCAAGCTGTAGCTCCAACTGGTTTGAACTCAACCCTCAGTTCAGTGGGAGGCGTTCTGAGAATTTACTCTATGTAATGTTCCTGTGTGAATCGTTAAAGATGGAAGGTGCTGGAAAATGTTCAACTCTCCTTAAACTTCATTTGGGTAAAAGTGTTCGAACCCTGACTGGTCCCGGACACGTTCTCACCTCAACATGTTTTAAAAATCAACTTTTGACTCAACAGAAGGAACTCATGACTGATTTCTTTTTTGCAGATGAGATCGCGTTCTTGGAGGGAATGACCATCGTGTATAAGAGCAGTATCGATCTTTTCTTCTACGTGGTGGGAAGTGCTCAGGAGAACGAGGTAGAGCCTGTTGACTGATCCGTTAAATAGTTGATCAAATGTGGGTTGAAAACCTTCTGCACATTAGTTTTTATTCATCCGGATTTTAAGGGTCATCTTCTATCAGTTACTTATCTACAGTCAGGACCACACCCACTGGTGACATCACTCAAAGCAGGCAGAGTCTCTAGAAACAGGAAGTTCTGAGCAATATTATAGTTTCTGGCCTATAAGCTTAAACAATGATGCAGCTAATTAGTGGGTTTTTATGGCCTCGACTGCCGTCCTGACAGCGTGAAGGAGGCGGGCTGCTGCGAGGTGAAGGGAGTTTGACCCTGCAGCTCGAGTTTCAACCCGAGCACGAACCCGAATTAAAGCAGCTATCTGGAGCATTTTTCTCTGTATCAAAGTTTTCTAAATGTTCTAAATGATATTTCAGGTCTAAACTATGATCTATGGGTTGAGTTCCACAACATCTGTCATTCTGATGAAGACCCTCCTTCCTCCTAGAGACCCCTTTCCATTATTTCTGACTGGCAACCTTTTTCAGCCAATAAAATTCAAATTTCTGCATCGTCAGCTTTCTGACTACGTGCACACGCTTCGAGCAAACCTGTAGCAGCAGGGGGCGCTCTCGTACCTGACGCTCTGTAACTTTCTCTGCACAGTCTCAGCCGTCATGAAGGAGTCAGTCAGAGCTCATTTCTACTAAAAAGTCCTCCATTCCCCGACTGCTGAGGGATTTATTTTTTAACATTTCTCCTCACAAAATGGCAAGGATACACGTTTATTTTGGTCAAGAACTTCCTTGACGACCGAGTCATTTCTGGGTTCAGCTTCAGAGCCCAGTACAGCATCAGCTCGCTGCTACAGAGAGCTACGTATCAGAAGCACAGCAGGGACAGGGCAGCCTGTACAGTGAGAGAACATGGTTTGTGATCTGTGAGTGATTAAACCAGGGGTGTCATTCATACGGCCCGCGGGCCAAAACCGGCCCGCTAAGGGGTTCAATCCTGCCCGCTGGATGAGTTTTGAAAATAAAAAAATTAGGGCTGAGACTTTAATTACGTTAATTATGATGCACATTAAAAAAATAACACAAAAATAATAATAATAATAATAATGCATCAGTTTTATATAGCGCTTTTCAGGTCACTCAAAGACGCTTTACAGAGTTGCATTATTCATTCACACAGTCATTCTCACCGGTGGTGGTAAACTACGACAGACGTCTGTAGCCACAGCTGCCCTGGGGCAGACTGACAGAAGAGAGGCTGCCATTCTGACCATCAGCCCTTCTGACCACCACCAACATTCACACACAGTCACACTCACATTCACACAGGCAAGGTGGGTGAAGTGTCTTGCCCAAGGACACAACGACAATCTAACCCAGCCAGAGCTGGGGATCGAGCCGGTGACCCTCCGGTTACCAGACCGGCCACTCTCCCAACTGAGCTAATGCTGCCCCAGACTGAGCTAGTGCCGCCCCAGACAGGTGTCACACACCTGTCTATGTGGTCGCCGTAAAACTCCTCCCTCCGCTCCGTCCTTTCACCACAAAAACCGAAAAGGATCGGCGGTGAAACTGGACATCTCTAGCCTTATAGGTTTATTCCAGCCAGTGGAAACGGCGGGTCGCATCCAAAGCGCATTTGTTGGATGACAGCTGACTGAGCCAAGCTGAAGAGCCGCAGCGCGCCACTGAACTTGACGTCCTGCGCGCTGTGCCTGTCAACTTGGCCAGTGACGAATCCTCCACATCTAGTCACAGGAATGTGAGGCCAGGGCTTCCGATCGCGTTACGCACAGAGATCAGTGCCCAAACTGGAGCGTCCTGGTCCGCGCGTTTGGCTCGTTTCTGGCTCAACACTCGACACGCACGCCAGCGGCAGCATCGCTGCTCTGAGCTGAAGCTGATCATTTTAACTAGAGCGCTGGACGTCAGCTCTGAGCTCAGATCAGTACCGTTCTGCTGCCACTGAGGTACAAAGACCTGAATGGGTTTGGATCCAGATCTGGGTTTTCCCTCAGACCTGGTCTAAATGAAACCATGGTGAAACTGATGGAGTCCAGTCAGCATCACCTGGATTTACTGGTTTTATACAGTTTTAGATGAAACACCGAGTTCCTCAAACCCAGACCCTAACCCTATTTAAAAAGCTAAACCAGTACCAAACCCACACTGGTCTATAAACAATAGAGACCCTCATTAAAACGAGGCAGAGCCTCCAGACCAGACCCTGGGTCAGTCTGAACACTGCAAAAAATGATTCTCTCATCCAGGTGTTTCCACATGTTGGAAATCTTTTATTATTAATATTTTAAGACAATAAAAGTTCTGTGTACTTCTGCACAATTGTCTTAAGAAATATTTGTTTATCTTGTGTTTTGTAAAAGAGTTTTGAATAAATGTGAAGATTTTCAAATGTACTTGTAATTTTTCTTGCATGAAAACAAGGAGAAAAACATGCACTTGTTCTTTATAGGTAATTATTTTAGGATTGTACTGGTCCGGCCCACTGGACATCTAGTTTGTCTGCATGTGGCCCCTGAGCCATAATGAGTTTGACACCCCTGGATTAAACCCTACAATGTCATTATAGTTTGAGGAGGAATCACACGGTTTATGCCCAGCTTACAGACCGAGGTAATGCGCCGTGTGTCGAAGTGTTTGGGGAGGAGGAGCCGTGTCTACGTTGGATTTAAAAACTGCTCTTTTGCTGAAATAATCCACCTAGCTGCTGAACTTGTGTCATAATTCCAAAAATAAAGAAATAAGAACACTAAAACCAGATGCTGAGCTGTGAAGTGTGAGCGAAGTTCAGTCATAGGGTAAATGTTGGCAGCTCTTTAAAGCAGCTAGCAGCTACATGAGGTGTGCTCAGGAGTCCGCAAATTCTGGTACTGTTGGCTAGTCTGGTCAGGAGAGACACTGCTACAGAACTCTGACAAATTAGCTGTTTCTTCCTCGATTAAATGTTGTGGTTGTTTCTCTGCTCAGCGTTCCTCCAGTTAATGACGAGTTGGTAAAGTAGAGCTGGTCTTGTCCTGTTTGCTTTTCTTGTTTCATGTGAGTCATATGTTTGAAAAGCTATTTATTTCCTGTTTGTGATGTTTTCTGTGATTTTTCTCTGTTAGCTGATGCTGATGTCGGTACTGAACTGTCTGTTTGACTCCCTCAGTCACATCCTCAGGTATGTTCTGTTGAGTTGAGTCTTTAAAAATCCAAAATGATCAAATAGATCCTGAACAACCCCACAGAAAGAACCACAAGAACTTCAGAGAGTGGAAACCACACCTTAAAACATGTGAAAATAACATGCGACATATGTGAACTACATGTGAAAAACGCATTCAATTAAGATGTGAATCAGTGCTTTAAGTGGGCCGGTATGCAGTACCACTTTAACCCTCAGCGTACCAGGACTTTTTCTGGCTTTCTCTAGAAGCACCTGGTTTTGGTGTGCGACACTTGCCATACTATTAAAGCTGCACTCGGTAGATTGGTATCTAGGTATCTCTAGCTGTTTTACACAAACACGTCTCAGAGCTCGCACCCCTCCCGTCGGGTATAATCCGTAGACCAGCCTCCTTCGGACATGCGACTGCTCATTGCCACGGTAACAATAGAGAGCTAAACTCCAGCTGTAGAAACGTCCCCCCAGGTTTCTCTTCTTTCTTCGTCCAAACGTTTTTAGTTTCCTGCTAGCTGAAAAGGTGTTTTTCTTTTTGGGACTCTGGTATTTTTTCCTAAAACTGATGCGCTAACAGCTGTTTCTGTCCTCTCTCACTTCCTGGATGTTCTGCTGAAAAATGCTCCAGCAGCATTAATGGAGGATCCAAGCAGTGAGGAAGTGAGGCGCTTCAGGAGACAGACAGCCGGATTGTCCAATAGCTGCTTTCAGTCCGAAACGTCTGATTGGCTGAGGTTTTTAGAGAACTGCAGGACAACCACTTTATTGATTTCTTTTGGGGGTTTTTATTGCCACAATATATTTATAGCTAGATGATGTTAGAACGTTGTTAAGAGGCATGAACAAAACGTTTTAAGCTACATTGTTTACCAACCTGCTGAGTGCAGCTTTAAGTCAATGAAGGTGTTTTGAATGAGAGAGGAAAATGAAGGAAATCAATCTCTGCTGCTCAATAGAAGATGTTTTTGAAGATATTGACATGTTTTCAGATAAAGGTTGGAGAATATTGATGATGTAATGTGGGTTTGTTGAGGCCAAGCCTGATGCTGACAACAAATATGTTTTACAGAAGGAAACAGTAACAAGGTTAATGGAATCTTGATGAAATCATCACTACTTTGTTTTAAGGAACTTTTATTTTATATCTTTATTTTTTAATGTTATTTTTCATGTCCACCTTAAACCAGGAGGTTACTAGAAATGGCTCCATGACTGAATTCATCTCATGAGGATCTGATTTACAACTGACTGTTATTTTGTTCAATAAAACTATTGATCGATGTATAATCTATATAAAAATATCCCCATGTTTCTGATCCATATTTGTATGATGTTAGTACCTGCACTTGTTTTTCCACCACCTGTCCTGTACATGTCGCTTATGGCTGATGTTTCCATTATCTTGTAGGAAAAACGTTGAACGGAGGTGTTTACTAGACAACATGGAGGGAGTGTTCCTGGTGGTGGATGAAATCATCGATGGGGGGTAAGAAAAAAAAGATCTCTTACATCGTCGCAGTCGAAAAAACTGCAGAAATGAAACTTTTCAGGAAATGAAAAAGAATTTCTCCCTTTTTTTTACGAACAACAAACCCTGTGATCAAGTATCAAGCTCTTTTTGACACTTTCCTTTGAAAAGTCGTCCATTAAACCACCGATAGATGTGAACTACATCCAGTAGAGGTTATTTATGTAAAGATGAGGAAAAGAGGAAGAGTGGAGATTTGAGGTTTTGGTCCTACAGGTTGTGTTCAAAATGTTCACTAGTTGATTGTTATTATAAAATGCACTATGGATCATTTTCACACAACAGATGGTAAAGAGGAAAAATATTTATAAATAAACTCACATTAACAAATACTCAAGGCCCTTCCATGCAGTTCTGCTGGTGAGGTTGATGACTGGTGAGGTTGTTGACTGGTGAGGTTGATGACTGGTGAGGTTGATGACTGGTGAGGTTGATGACTGGTGAGGTTGATGACTGGTGAGGTTGTTGACTGGTGAGGTTGGTAACTGGTGAGGTTAATGGTTGGTGACTGGTGAGGTTGGTGACTGGTGAGGTTGATGGTTGGTGACTGGTGAGGTTGGTGACTGGTGAGGTTGATGGTTGTTGAATGGTGAGGTTGATGGTTGGTGACTGGTGAGGTTGTTGACTGGGGAGGTTGATGTTTATTGACTGGTGAGGTTGATGGTTGGTAACTGGTGAGGTTGATGGTTGTTGACTGGTGAGGTTGTTGGTTATTGACTGGTGAGGTTGTTGACTGGTGAGGTTGATGGTTGGTGACTGATGAGGTTGGTGACTGGTGAGGTTGATGGTTGTTGACTGGGGAGGTTGGTGACTGGTGAGGTTGTTGACTGGTTAGGTTGATGGTTGTTGAGGTTGTTGACTGGTGAGGTTGATGGTTGGTGAGGTTGTTGAATGGTGAGGTTGTTGACTGGTGAGGATATTGACTGGTTAGGTTGATGGTTGGTGAGGTTGTTGACTGGTGAGGTTGATGGTTGGTGAAGTTGTTGATTGGTGAGGTTGTTGACTGGTGAGGATGTTGACTGGTGAGGTTGATGGTTGGTGAGGTTGTTGACTGGTGAGGTTGATGGTTGGTGAGGTTGTTAACTGGTGAGGTTGATGGTTGGTGAGGTTGATGGTTGGTGAGGTTGTTGAATGGTGAGGTTGTTGACTGGTGAGGTTGATGGCTGGTGACTGGTTAGATTGACTAGTGAGGTTGGTGACTGGTGAGGTTGACTGGTGAGGTTGTTGACTGTGGAGGTTGATGGTTGTTGACTGGTGAGGTATTGACTGGTGAGGTTGATGGTTGTTGACTGGTGAGGTTGGTGACTGGGGAGGTTGTTGACTGGTGAGGTTGATGGTTGTTAACTGGGAAGGTTGTTGACTGGTGAGGTTGTTGACTGGGGAGGTTGTTGACTGGTGAGGTTGATGGTTGTTGACTGGTGAGGTTGTTGACTGGTGAGGTTGATGGTTGTTAACTGGGAAGGTTGGTGACTGGTGAGGTTGGTGACTGGTGAGGTTGTTGACTGGGGAGGTTGTTGACTGGGGGAGGTTGTTGACTGATGAGGTTGGTTACTGGGGAGGTTGATGGTTGGTGACTGGGGAGGTTGATGGTTGGTGACTGGGGAGGTTGTTGACTGGGGAGGCTGATGGTTGTTGACTGGGGAGGTTGTTGACTGGAGAGGTTGGTGGCTGGGGAGGTTGTTGACTGATGAGGTTGGTGACTGGGGAGATTGTTGACTGGTGAGGTTGATGGTTGTTGACTGGTGAGGTTGATGTTTGGTGACTGATGAGGTTGGTGACTGGTGAGGTTGATGGTTGTTGACTGGGGAGGTTGGTGACTGGTGAGGTTGTTGACTGGTTAGGTTGATGGTTGTTGAGGTTGTTGACTGGTGAGGTTGATGGTTGGTGAGGTTGTTGAATGGTGAGGTTGTTGACTGGTGAGGATGTTGACTGGTTAGGTTGATGGTTGTTGAGGTTGTTGACTGGTGAGGTTGATGGTTGGTGAGGTTGTTAACTGGTGAGGTTGATGGTTGGTGAGGTTGTTGAATGGTGAGGTTGTTGACTGGTGAGGTTGATGGCTGGTGACTGGTTAGATTGACTGGTGAGGTTGGTGACTGGTGAGGTTGATCTTTGGTGACTGGTTAGGTTGACTGGTGAGGTTGTTGACTGACAAGGTTGGTGACTGTGGAGGTTGATGGTTGTTGACTGGTGAGGTTATTGACTGGTGAGGTTGATGGTTGTTGACTGGTGAGGTTGGTGACTGGGGAGGTTGTTGACTGGTGAGGTTGATGGTTGTTAACTGGTGAGGTTGTTGACTGGGGAGGTTGTTGACTGGGGAGGTTGATGGTTGTTGACTGGGGAGGTTGGTGACTGGTGAGGTTGTTGACTGGGGAGGTTGTTGACTGGTGAGGTTGATGGTTTTTAACTGGGAAGGTTGGTGACTGGTGAGGTTGATGGTTGTTGACTAGTGAGGTTGATTGTAGTTGACTGGTGAGGTTGATGGTTGTTGGCTGGTGAGGTTGATGGTTGTTGACTGGGGAGGTTGATGGTGGGTGACTGGTGAGGTTGATGGTAGGTGACTGGTGAGGTTGATGGTTGTTGACTGGTGAGGTGGATGGTTGGTGACTGGGGAGGTTGGTGACTGGTGAGGTTGTTGACTGGGGAGGTTGTTGACTGGTGAGGTTGATGGTTGTTGACTGGTGAGGTTGTTGACTGGTGAGGTTGATGGTTGTTGACTGGTGAGGTTGATGGTAGTTGACTGGTGAGGTTGATGGTTGTTGACTGGTGAGGTTGGTGACTGGTGAGGTTGATGGTAGTTGACTGGTGAGGTTGATTGTTGTTGACTGGTGAGGTTGGTGACTGGTGAGGTTGGTGACTGGTGAGGTTGATGGTAGTTGACTGGTGAGGTTGATGGTTGTTGACTGGTGAGGTTGGTGACTGGTGAGGTTGATGGTAGTTGACTGGTGAGGTTGATGGTAGTTGACTGGTGAGGTTGATGGTAGTTGACTGGTGAGGTTGATGGTAGTTGACTGGTGAGGTTGATGGTAGTTGACTGGTGAGGTTGGTGACTGGTGAGGTTGATGGTAGTTGACTGGTGAGGTTGATGGTTGTTGACTGGTGAGGTTGGTGACTGGTGAGGTTGATGGTAGTTGACTGGTGAGGTTGATGGTTGTTGACTGGTGAGGTTGGTGACTGGTGAGGTTGGTGACTGGTGAGGTTGATGGTAGTTGACTGCTGAGGTTGATGGTAGTTGACTGGTGAGGTTGATGGTTGTTGACTGGTGAGGTTGGTGACTGGTGAGGTTGATGGTAGTTGACTGGTGAGGTTGATGGTTGTTGACTGGTGAGGTTGGTGGCTGGTGAGGTTGATGGTAGTTGACTGGTGAGGTTGATGGTAGTTGACTGGTGAGGTTGATGGTAGTTGACTGGTGAGGTTGATGGTTGTTGACGGGTGAGGTTGGTGACTGGTGAGGTTGATGGTAGTTGACTGGTGAGGTTGATTGTTGTTGACTGGTGAGGTTGGTGACTGGTGAGGTTGATGGTAGTTGACTGGTGAGGTTGATGGTAGTTGACTGGTGAGGTTGATGGTAGTTGACTGGTGAGGTTGATGGTTGTTGACTGGTGAGGTTGGTGACTGGTGAGGTTGATGGTAGTTGACTGGTGAGGTTGATGGTTGTTGACTGGTGAGGTTGGTGACTGGTGAGGTTGATGGTTGTTGACTGGTGAGGTTGATGGTTGTTGGCTGGTGAGGTTGATGGTAGTTGACTGGTGAGGTTGATGGTTGTTGACTGGTGAGGTTGGTGACTGGTGAGGTTGATGGTAGTTGACTGGTGAGGTTGATGGTTGTTGACTGGTGAGGTTGGTGACTGGTGAGGTTGATGGTAGTTGACTGGTGAGGTTGATGGTTGTTGGCTGGTGAGGTTGATGGTAGTTGACTGGTGAGGTTGATGGTAGTTGACTGGTGAGGTTGATGGTAGTTGACTGGTGAGGTTGGTGACTGGTGAGGTTGATGGTAGTTGACTGGTGAGGTTGGTGACTGGTGAGGTTGATGGTTGTTGACTGGTGAGGTTGGTGACTGGTGAGGTTGATGGTTGTTGACTGGTGAGGTTGATGGTTGTTGGCTGGTGAGGTTGATGGTAGTTGGCTGGTGAGGTTGATGGTAGTTGACTGGTGAGGTTGATGGTAGTTGACTGGTGAGGTTGATGGTAGTTGACTGGTGAGGTTGGTGACTGGTGAAGTTGATGGTAGTTGACAGGTGAGGTTGATGGTTGTTGACTGGTGAGGTTGGTGACTGGTGAGGTTGATGGTAGTTGACTGGTGAGGTTGATGGTAGTTGACTGGTGAGGTTGATTGTTGTTGACTGGTGAGGTTGGTGACTGGTGAGGTTGTTGACTGGTGAGGTTGATGGTTGTTGACTGGGGAGGTTGGTGACTGGTGAGGTTGATGGTTGTTGACTGGTGAGGTTGTTGACTGGTGAGGGTGGTGGTTGTTGACTGGTGAGGTTGGTGGCTGGTGAGGTGGTGGTAGTTGACTGGTGAGGTTGATGGTTGTTGGCTGGTGAGGGTGATGGTTGTTGACTGGTGAGGTTGATGGTTGTTGACGGGGGAGGTTGTTGACTGGTGAGGTTGATGGTTGTTGACTGGTGAGGTTGATGGTAGTTGACTGGTGAGGTTGATGGTTGTTGACTGGTGAGGTTGATGGTAGTTGACTGGTGAGGTTGATGGTAGGTAACTGGTGAGGTTGGTGACTGGTGAGGTTGACGGTTGTTAACTGGGAAGGTTGTTGACTGGTGAGGTTGTTGACTGGGGAGGTTGTTGACTGGGGAGGTTGATGGTTGTTGAGTGGGGAGGTTGGTGACTGGTGAGGTTGGTGGCTGGGGAGGTTGTTGACTGGTGAGGTTGGCGACTGGTGAAGTTGATGGTAGTTGACTGGTGAGGTTGATGGTTGTTGACTGGGGAGGTTGGTGACTGGTGAGGTTGATGGTAGTTGACTGGTGAGGTTGATGGTTGTTGACTGGTGAGGTTGGTGACTGGTGAGGTTGATGGTTGTTGACTGGGGAGGTTGGTGACTGGTGAGGTTGGTGACTGGGGAGGGTGATGGTTGGTGACTGGGGAGGTTGAGGTTGGTGACTGGGGAGGTTGTTGACTGGGGAGGTTGTTGACTGGTGAGGTTGATGGTTGTTGACAGGTGAGGTTGTTGACTGGTGAGGTTGTTGGTAGTTGACTGGTGAGGTTGATGGTAGTTGACTGGTGAGGTTGATGGTAGTTAACTGGTGAGGTTGGTGACTGGTGAGGTTGATGGTAGTTAACTGGTGAGGTTGATGGTAGTTGACTGGTGAGGTTGATGGTTGTTGACTGGTGAGGTTGATGGTTGTTGACTGGTGAGGTTGGTGACTGGTGAGGTTGATGGTAGTTGACTGGTGAGGTTGATGGTTGTTGACTGGTGAGGTTGGTGGTAGTGCGGTTGATGGTATTTGACTGGTGAGGTTGATGGTAGTTGACTGGTGAGGTTGATGGTAGTTGACTGGTGAGGTTGGTGACTGGTGAGGTTGATGGTAGTTGACTGGTGAGGTTGATTGTTGTTGACTGGTGAGGTTGGTGACTGGTGAGGTTGATGGTAGTTGACTGCTGAGGTTGATGGTAGTTGACTGGTGAGGTTGATGGTTGTTGACTGGTGAGGTTGGTGACTGGTGAGGTTGATGGTAGTTGACTGGTGAGGTTGATGGTTGTTGACTCGTGAGGTTGGTGACTGGTGAGGTTGATGGTAGTTGACTGGTGAGGTTGATGGTTGTTGACTGGTGAGGTTGGTGACTGGTGAGGTTGATGGTATTTGACTGGTGAGGTTGATGGTTGTTGACTAGTGAGGTTGATTGTAGTTGACTGGTGAGGTTGATTGTTGTTGACTGGTGAGGTTGTTGACTGGTGAGGTTGGTGACTGGTGAGGTTGATGGTAGTTGACTGCTGAGGTTGATGGTTGTTGACTGGTGAGGTTGATGGTAGTTGACTGGTGAGGTTGATGGTAGTTGACTGCTGAGGTTGATGGTTGTTGACTGGTGAGGTTGATGGTAGTTGACTGGTGAGGTTGATTGTTGTTGACTGGTGAGGTTGATTGTTGTTGACTGGTGAGGTTGATTGTTGTTGACTGGTGAGGTTGTTGACTGGTGAGGTTGGTGACTGGTGAGGTTTATGGTAGTTGACTGCTGAGGTTGATTGTTGTTGACTGGTGAGGTTGGTGACTGGTGAGGTTGATGGCCATCAGAATGGCATATTTATGAAATAGCGTTTTAAATTGTGAATCAATGAGGATTTTCTACATAACCATGTTCTTTTCCATTAGACAAACTCCCCATCCAGCCCTGCTAACCTCTGATAAGTTGTTTTCTTCTGTTTCTAGGGTGATATTAGAAAGCGACCCCCAGCAGGTCCTACAGAAAGTCAACTACAGGGTAAGCGTTCTGTGTACCAGTCACCTCTGTTCCAGCAGCTGGTGTTGTTGACAATATGAGTCACTGTAGTCTCCGCTGCATATTCATTCATTGCCTCCTCTTTTCCCTGCCTCATCTTTCTGTCTCTCCTTTTCCTGTCTGTCCTCCTCTGATTGGTGTCAGCTTTTGTCAGAGCCAGCCTATGGCTTCGTCCTGTTTGATTACATCACCGGTAACCTAGAGGCACAGACAGACAGGAGCCAGCTGCTGTAGACAGTCCGACACACCAGGGGTGAGAAAAAAGGGGGATCGTTTAGGAAGGAAGGGGAGACGATGGGTGGATCGAGGGCCAACGGACAAGTCTAATGAAACAAACCATCAGTGAGAGAGCATGCAGACTAATACTGGAGAGACCTACTTCGTTATTAGGCTGTATGTATGGAGGGAACACACGTGTGCACTGTATCAATTATTAGATTAATAACTAAAACTGATCTACTGACAGATGACATCTCCTGAGTTCTGATTGGTCCAACTACTAATCACAAACGTTGAAGTGTCACTTTTTAATGCATGTTTTTCCAGATTTAACCTTTAAAACCTAAAAGATGAAGTTATAATTTAAATGTCTAATTTTGAATATTTGGCTATTTATTGAATAATATGAATATAACATATTCATCAACCATCACTTCCATCCATCCTAACGGGGAACGTGAGATCTGTCCTGAACCAGATGGACCAGCTTGAAGCTCTGATGAGGATCCATCCAGAACATTATGTGTTTCACTGAGACCTGGTTCAGGATCAGATCCAGACTCCAACCTCTCGGCCCGACTTTCAGATGAAACCAGCAGACAGAGATTTAAAGAGGAGCAGAAAAAGCAAAGGAGGTGGATTAGCAGTGCTGGTGGAGTCCAGGACCTGCTGCTGTGGAAGATCATCTCTGTAGACCAGATACTGAACTGAGATCTTCATTCAACTACAGAGAGTCTTCAGTCAGAGGCTCCTTCAGATCTGCTGCAACACAGGAGATCCTTCCTGTCCATCACAGACCACTAGAAGATCCTTCCTGTCCATCACAGACCACTAGAAGATCCTTCCTGTCCATCACATACCACTAGAAGGTCCTTCCTGTCATCACAGACCACTAGAAGATCCTTCCTGTCATCACAGTCCACTAGAAGATCCTTCCTGTCCATCACAGTCCACTAGAAGATCCTTCCTGTCATCACAGTCCACTAGAAGATCCTTCCTGTCATCACAGACCACTAGAAGATCCTTCCTGTCCATCACAGTCCACTAGAAGATCCTTCCTGTCCATCACAGACCACTAGAAGATCCTTCCTGTCCGTCACAGTCCACTAGAAGATCCTTCCTGTCCATCACAGACCACTAGGAGACCCTTCCTGTCCATCACAGACCACTAGAAGATCCTTCCTGTCATCACAGACCACTAGGAGATCCTTCCTGTCCATCACAGACCACTAGGAGACCCTTCCTGTCCATCACAGACCGCTAGAAGATCCTTCCTGTCATCACAGACCACTAGAAGATCCTTCCTGTCATCACAGACCACTAGAAGATCCTTCCTGTCATCACAGACCACTAGGAGACCCTTCCTGTCCATCACAGACCACTAGAAGATCCTTCCTGTCCATCACAAACCACTACAGAAGGTCCTTCCTGTCCATCACAGACCACTACAGAAGATCCTTCCTGTCCATCACAAACCACTACAGAAGATCCTTCCTGTCCATCACAAACCACTACAGAAGGTCCTTCCTGTCCATCACAAACCACTACAGAAGGTCCTTCCTGTCCATCATAGACCACTAGAAGATCCTTCCTGTCCACAGCTAGAATGTCCTACAGTGACTTTATGAAGAACATGAATAGGTTACTTAAACATTTAAATTCTCTCTTTGATTAATGAAGTATTTTTAATTGATTTGATTGATTTAACAATATAATGCTAATAAAGAAATAAAATGACCTTTTCCAGCTGTAGATCCTCCACCAGGGGGCGGCAGACATGTTTAGGACTGGATTTTGTAGGTTGTTGATGAAAGTATTAATACTAGTACTAATAATCCATCTGGTCACTCTAAGGCCAGAAGTGGTTTGATGTGAATGTATGACACTAGTGTACAAGGATTTCCTGTTCCTTGCACTGATTTATGTTGCTGACTGTCTGCCCTATAGGGTTAGGGTTAAACTAACCCTGTCCCACACGTTTGACCCTTTCTGTTTTTTCATACACATTGACATTGTTTCTATTCACAGGCTGATGAGAACCCATTAACAGAGCAAAGTGTGGCTCAGGTAACGCGCACACACACACACGCACACGCACACGCACACACACACACACACACACACGTAAACCTTTAACTTCCAAACCATGAAAACAGAAATAACTAACGATGACAAACTGACCATAACATCTGTCAACTTAAACCAGACCGTCGAAGCTCAGGCTTCATTAGTCATCTGCACATTTCTCAAACACACTGCTAACACATTCACATTCTTACTGTGTATGTTGATGTGCCTCGTTAACTCCTGAATGTTCCATCCCTCCTTCTCAGCTGTGTTGGAACAATCGTCTGTGTAACTTTATTTCTGTCATGTGATGAACTGACTAGACCAGGGGTGTCCAGACGTTCCAGTCAGGGACCACACTCCCCCGTTCCTTACAGGAAACACAATCTGGATGTTTTAAAATTCAAAAATGCTCATATTATTAATCGTGATTTATTTATTTGTAATACTCAAAAACACTATAAATGAAACATTTGAACAAACAATACAAAATATTTGTTTTCTTTTAGAAAAGAGTAAGTAAATGTTTTTAGATATGAAACATTAGAAGGGTCTTCTATGTCCTCCTAATTAATTTTTGTCCTAATTATTTAAAGTGATAATATGCAGTTTTGCTTGTTTTGGGCGCCCTCTGGTGTCCGTTTTAAATCACTGCCATTAAAAAGTTAGCCCATTGTTTCAGCTTCTAAACGCCTAAATCTACCTGTTGAAACGTCTCCTCAGACTTCATAGCTTTCTACAGGAGCGGTTATTTACTCCTTCAAAGAAATCAGCTGTGTTCAAGCAGGGAGAGATGGGAAAAATCAGGAATCATGAGATAAAAACACTCCAGAGCTAGCATAACAGCTAGCCACATTGGGTTAGCCTAACCCTCGTGAGGCACGTGACTTCCTGGGTACCGTGACGGAGACGGAGATCTTGCAGTCGTGGTATTCTGGATCTAACCACCAGATGGGGCTAAGTGACTTTTCATTAACTCTGTAAAGAGTCAGATTAGCACAGACTGGCTCAAGGAAAAGATTTAAAGATATGAAAAAGTTGCATATTATCACTTTAATATCCTGGATTTGATTGGTTGATTAGCTTCTTGATTTTTCACCTTGAGAATAAATTTGACTCCACATTTAGTATATTAGTTTTCTGAATGTCTGCTTTATAGTGAGGGTTTGTGTTTTATTTAATTCAAAGAAACCCTGATTAATAACAGACTCTGGTACCGTTTAATCAGGTTTTAGTTCAGCTGTAGTTTTCCTTATTCACATGAATAAAACCTGAACCTAAAAGTGCATCAACAGCCTGAATCTGAAGGACTCAGTCCCTCTGTGAGGGACGTTCAGTGGCCCCTGGGCCCCGGTTTGGACATTCCTGGGCTAGCCTATGTTTGTTATTGTACGCACTAAGGTTTTTGTTTGTCTACTGCTTTAATCCTAACAGCACCTAACAGAGAAACTGGCACTGACTACTAATGTAAGTCTCTACTAACGTCTGACTGAAGCTCTTCCTCTGTAGCACTCTGGTACTCACAGGTTTTACTGCAGAAAACTTCAGGTTCAGGTCTCCAAACAGTCACTGCCAGAACGTGACTTCCTGTTCCAAACACAGGAAGGTTCCACTCACTGCATTTAAATGGATACCTGGTCGTTCTCAGTGAGGACCAGTGGTGACATCACCACGAACCTAGAGGCACTGATGCGATCAAACCCTTTATTACCTGTTTTTAAACCTGTACAGCTGAACATGAGACTGGGTTTACAGGAAACTAGAAATATAAAAATGAGGCTGCAGTTTTAGTGTGACCACAACCTCATCTTTCCTTGATTTACTCATTTATTTAACTGGGAAAACACTGCATGCTGAGCCTGCCCCCTGCTGCTGAAAGTGTGCTACTGCATACTGTATTATTGCATATATATCTTTCTTTCTAACTTCATGTATCCATGACTGGTCAGTAATAACACATGATCTTTATATATTGTTGTGTCTTCCAGGTGTTGCAGTCGGCTAAAGAACAGATCAAATGGTCCATACTGAAATGACAAACCCAGCATTATTTGACTCCTCTGATCTATTTTTGTAAACCTGGTTGTTGACGGCTGAACTTCCTGCTGTTTGTATGTGATGACATCTGGTTACATTATGAGTGAAGCGTGTTTCTCTGCTGTTGTTGCTGTCCATGTGGAGGTTTGTGTGTCTTTACCGTGACGTCACCCAGTAAAACTTTACTGTGACGTCATCCAGTAAAACTTTACTGTGACGTCACCCAGTAAAACTTTACTGTGACGTCACCCAGTAAAACTTTACCGTGACGTCACCCAGTAAAACTTTACTGTGACGTCATCCAGTAAAACTTTACTGTGACGTCATCCAGTAAAACTTTACTGTGACGTCATCCAGTAAAACTTTACCGTGACGTCACCCAGTAAAACTTTACTGTGACGTCATCCAGTAAAACTTTACTGTGACGTCACCCAGTAAAACTTTACTGTGACGTCACCCAGTAAAACTTTACTGTGATGTCACCCAGTAAAATTTTACTGTGACGTCATCCAGTAAAACTTTACTGTGACGTCACCCAGTAAAACTTTACTGTGACGTCACCCAGTAAAACTTTACTGTGA
>SSNR01000410.1:389574-416582 GCA_006937965.1 Callopanchax toddi | reverse complement strand
ACTCTTAAATGAAGTTCGCTCCACTCCACTACGATAGGGGGCGACATGCGCCCTTTCCTGTCGGTGTTCTGCCGGTTGTTTTCTTAGCGTTTAAAAACTCTTGTTCTAAACGCTTCTATCGGTCACAAATTTGATCGGGCGTCTTCGTGTACCCAGCGCTGACAAGCTGTCCGTTTGTTTTTGCTGCTCTCGTCTTTTACCGCTACTGATTTGTTTGTATTCCCACTTCCGCGGTGTCGTCACTCTCGGAGGAGGAGCGCCCAGACAGCATTAGCTCGACTAAGCTGTTTACATGGAGGAGGAAGTCGAGCTACGACCGAATTATCTGGGAGCTTTAGCTCCATTAGATCCAGTTCCACTTCAGCCGGACTAACGTGTTTACATGCTGTTTTAAAAACCGACTTGAGTCGATTTAAGGCAATAATTCGGTTTTCTAGACTGCATGTAAACGCACTGAATGTGAACGAGGAGAACCGAGTCTTTGTAGAGAACCGTTCATGTTTTGGGGGTGACTGTAAGCACTATGCACGCCTGCTTTGTATTCACTTTTTAATTTCATGGCGAAACAAAGAAAAGCCTGTTAATGCAGGCAGGGGGTCTGAGGGTGAAAGGGAGGGGTGTGGAGAGGAGTTATTGTTGGGAAAGGGCTTGGGTGATGAATCGGTTGGAGGTGTGAACGGCTGGTTTTCAATAGGATGAGTTGAAACTTTCAAGATAACAAAAGAAGTCAAGCTGCCTCCATTGTCAAAGGTGCAGCTGTGCCAATGGGTGTGGCTGTCAGTTGTGAACAGACCACTTATCAGTGTTAACTGGTCCCATCACTAACAGACAGTGAAGCCACTGGTATCGGTTCCTGGTATCGGGTAACTTTATCGCACCCATCCCTAAAAACTTCAACAAATAAAACCACTAATTTAAACAACCAGCATAAAACAATCAGAATAAAACAGCCATAATTAATAAGGTGCACAGTAAAAACAATAAGACAGAAAAACCAACAAATTCAATCTTCATAAAGTCATTAACCAGGATAAAACAACCAAAATCACAGCAATCATTACACAGAGTAGGCCGTTTTAAATAGGTGAGTGTTCAGCCTGGATTTAAAAAGCTGGAGAGATGTGGTGTTTCTCAGGTCAGCAGGGAGAGAGTTCCACAAGGAAGGGGCAGATCTGCTGAATGCTCGTTTCCCCATGGTGGTAAGTCGAGCGGGAGGAACATGTAGATTTATAGAAGCAGAGGAACGGAGAACTGGAGAGGGTATGGAGATTTGGATGAGTTGAGAGATGTAAGAGGGGGTGAGGTTGTGTGAAGCCGACCAAACTATTTACCAAGATGGCGGCATCCTGCACAGAGAGAGATGGTTAATATTACGGATATGAAAAAAGGCAGTCCGTGTGATTGAATTGATACGGGGCAGGAACGACAGAGGACTGTCCAATAGAACACCAAGGCTCTTAACCTGAGCCGAACAGGTAACTGAGATATTCTCACAGGTTAAAGAGAAGCTGCCAGCTTTCCCCAGGGCAGATTCATTACCCATGAGGAGCACCTCTGTTTTTTTAGGGTTACGTTGGAGAAAGTTACTGGAAAACCAAGACCTGAGCTCTGTCAACCAGCCAATGAGAGCAACTGATGGAAGAAGAGCAGACGGAGAGGTGGAGACATAAAGCTGAGTATCATCAGCGTAACAAGGAAAGTTAAGACTGAATTTCCTAAAAATGGCCCCAAGGGGAAGCAGATACACTATAAAAAGAAGAGGGCCAAGTACTGAACCTTGAGGAACCCCTGTAGGAACAATGGATGGAGATGAGGGGAAAGTCTTCAGAATGACATGAGTCCTATCAGAGAGGTATGAATGGAACCACTGGAGCTCAGTGCCAGAGACCCCCAGAGACCCCCAGGGACGCCAGCCTGGCCACAGGGTGGAGTGAGAGACTGTGTCTGTCGAACGCAGCACTCAGATCTAAAAGAACCAGGATGGAGACTAGTCCAGAATCAGCTGCCATCAACAAGTCATTGGTTATTTTAATCAGGGTGGTTTCTGTACTGTGATGGGGGGGGGGGACCTGACTGGAACGGCTCAAATAGGTTATTGTTAGCTAGATGAGCACTGAGCTGTGAAACTACAGTTTTCTCCAGGATTTTTGAAAGAAAAGGGAGATTAGAGATGGGTCTGAAATTATTTAGGTCATTTGGATCAGCCCCAGATTTTTTCAATATAGGGCAAACTACAGCTGATTTCAGTGACTGATGGACCTTACCAGTAACAAGGGAGGAATGGATAATGGATACAATAAGTGGGAGCAACGCTGACACAGAGGTTTTCAGCAAACTAGTAGGGATGGGATCCAGAAGACAAGTGGAAGATTTAGAACTCTGGATAAAGTCCGCTATCTCAGAGGCAGAAGGAAGCTCAAACTCCGAGAATGAAGATGTCAGAGAAAAGTCATCAGAGACATTGACACCAGAGGAGGAGCCCAGACCCTGGTGACTTTTTTGGATCTTTTCACAAAAAATGCCAACAGTGAGTTACAAAATTCAACTGAGTAACAGTGTGAGGGCAGCGAATCCAGGGGACCAGAAAGTGACTTCAGCAGAGAAAATAGTGATCTAGTATTACCCTGATTAATAATAATAATACATTTTATCTGAAGCGCCTTTCAAACTCCCAAGGACACTTTACAACAAGACAGATAAAATACAACATTAAAAGACATAAGGAATATAAAATATAAAATAAAAACATTGGAAATGGAGAGAAGGGTACTAGTTGTAACTTTGTTTGAACAGGAGAGTTTTGAGTTTCTGCTTGAAAAGGGGAAGAGAGTGAGCGGTGCGGAGGTCGGGGGGAGAGCGTTCCAGAGCTGGGGGGCAGAGCGGCTGAATGCTCTACTCCCTACAGTGACGAGGCGAGCTTGGGGAGTTGAAAGTTGAGGAGCAGCCGAGGAGCGAAGTGAGCGGACAGGAGTCGTGATGTGAATGAGATCAGAGATGTAAGGTGGAGCCAGGTGATGGAGAGCTTTGAAGGTGATGAGGAGAATTTTGAAAACAATTCTCTGTTTGATGGGAAGCCAGTGCAGTTGTTGTAGGATGGGGTGATGTGGTGAGAGATGGGAGTCCTAGTGATGACACGTGCTGCAGCATTCTGGAGAAGCTGCAGTTTATGGAGGGTTTTACTGGGGAGGCCAAAGAGAAGTGCGTTGCAGTAATCGATCCTGGATGTGACCAGGCTGTGAACAAGGATGGCGGTAGTGTGAGGAGTGAGTGATGGACGGAGGCGGGAAATGTTACGTAAGTAAAAATAAGCAGACCGGGTGATATTGTTGATATGAGACTGGAAAGAGAGTGTGCTGTCGAGGACGACACCCAGACTCTTAACATGAGGAGAGGGAAGGACTGATGAGTTGTCAATGGAGATAGGGAAACTGTTAGACTTGGAGAGAACGTGGGGTGTGCCACCAGGAGGACTTCGGTTTTAGAGCTGTTCAGTTTAAGAACATTGGAAGTGAACCATGAGTGAATTTCTTGTAGGCAGAGGGTCAGGGAGGCTGGTGGAAGTGAAGCTGAAGGTTTGGTAGAGAGGTAGAGCTGGGTGTCATCTGCGTAGCAGTGAAAATGAATCTTATGTTTCCGGAAAATGTGACCTGGCGGGAGAAGGTAAATGATGAAAAGAAGGGGCCCCAGGACAGAGCCCTGGGGCACACCAGCAGAAACAGGGAAGAGAGTGGATTCAAATGACTTCAACTGAACAAATTGTGAGCGGCCAGAGAGGTAGGAGGTCAACCAGGCAAGAGGAGTGTGAGTGATACCTGTAGATGAGAGTCTGCTGAGGAGGGTGCGATGGGAGATGGTATCAAATGCAGCTGTAAGGTCTAAGAGGACGAGGATGGACAATAAACCAGAATCGGAGGCAGTGAGAAGATCATTGGTGATTTTGAGGAGTGCGGTTTCCGTGCTGTGGAGAGGACGGAAGCCAGACTGAAACTGCTCATAGATGTTGTTGTTGGTGAGATGGTTGTGAAGCTGAGAGGAAACAGACTTTTCCAGAACTTTGGAGATGACGGGGAGGTTGGATATGGGACGTAGGTTATTGAGGTTTGTGGGATCTAGACCAGGTTTTTTCAGAAGAGGTGTAACTATTGCTGTTTTGAAAGCCAGGGGGACAGTTCCAGTGCTCAGAGAATGATGAACGATATCGGTGATGAGAGGAGCAAGAGGAGATATGCAGGATCTGACAAGTGTTGTAGGAAGTGGGTCGAGCTGACAGGAGGAGGGTTTAGATTTGAGGATGAGATCAGTGATGGCTTGGACTGAGGGAAGAGTAAAGCTGGAAAATGTAATAGTTGGAGGAGGGGAGGGGACAATGGTGACTACCTCAGAGTGAGAAACACCCTGAGAAGCCAGGTGCTGATGGATGTCGGGGATTTTTGAAACAAAAAAAGACATGAGAGAATTACAGAAATCAGTGGATTGTAGATGGAGGGGGAGAGAGTCAGGAGGTTTAGTGATATTGTTAAGATGAGAGAAATGAGCTTTTGAATTATTTTGATTAGAATGAATTAAGTCAGAGTAATATGCAGATTTAGCTGATGAGAGATGGTCCTTGTAGAGCATGACATGATTGGAGTACATTTCTTTGTGTATGGCGAGTCCAGTTCTGTTGTAGAGCCGTTCCAGTCGACGACCTTGAGCCTTGAGCTGACGGAGG
This sequence comes from Callopanchax toddi, assembly GCA_006937965.1. NCBI lineage: Eukaryota > Metazoa > Chordata > Actinopteri > Cyprinodontiformes > Nothobranchiidae > Callopanchax > Callopanchax toddi. The sequence continues at coordinate 411,871 of SSNR01000410.1, read as the reverse complement.
GCTGGGGTGAACCAGGGTGATGAGCGGGTGAAGGAAACTGATCTGGTTTTCAGCGGGGCGTGATTATTCAGAAGGGTAGAGAGGTTACTGTTGTAGTAGGAGACCAGGTCGTCAGGTGAACAGGTGACATTGGGACTGGGAAGATGGTCGATATCAGAAGAGAATGCATCAGTGTTTATATTTTTGATATTGCGAAATGAGATAGTGCGAGGATGGATAATTTTGGACAGGTAGAGGTCAATATTAAAAGTGATGAGCATATGATCTGAGAATGGGAGGGGGTGGGATTTACAGTCTGTGGGAGCAACACCAGAACAGCAGACGAGGTCCAGAGTATGAACTATGCAGTGGGTTGGGAAACTAATGAATTGTTTCAGACCAAAACTTTCAAGGCAGGACAGGAAGTCTTTGGAGAGAGCATCATTAATATTGTCCACGTGAATGTTGAAGTCGCCCAGGATGATTATATTTGGAGAGAGAGTAGTAAAATATGAAAGGGAGTGAGAGAAGTCAGTCAGGAAGTCTTTGTTATATTTAGGAGGGCGGTAGATGGTAACCACAGTTGTAGGAAGAGGTCCAGGCAGCAGCAGGGCGGAGAACTCAAAGGAGGAGAACTCAGGAGCAGCAGATGCCGGCATGACTTTCCAGCTCTCGCGGTGTAATATCGCGAGACCTCCGCCCCGGCCGGAAGCGCGGGGTTTGCAGATGTAAACAAATCCTGGCGGAGCTGACTCCTTAAGAGAAATAAAATCATTTGGCTGCTGCCAGGTTTCAGTCAGAATTAAGAAGTCCAGATGATGGTCCAGGATGAGGTCTTTGACGAGGAGGCCCTTGGTGCTGAGAGAACGGATGTTTAGGAGACCACAGCTGACAGGAGTGGAGTTCCCAGTGATGGAGGAGTTAGCCGATCTGGTCAGACTGGCCAGGACACTTATTGATTACTTCCTGATTAGAGGAGATTGCTGTAGTAAAGTAACTAGTTTTAGCTTGTCCTATCATATCTTTATAGAGGAGCATATGACATAAATACAATTCCTTGTGGGTATCAAGTCTGGGTTTTTATAGAGGTGCTCCAATTGTCATCCCTTAGCCTTCATAACACGAAGCGTTGGTGTAAACCAGGGCGCCGTGCGCACAAAGGAGACCACCCTAGATTTCATTGGGGCAACAGAGTTTAGCAACTTTAGCAAGCCGTCATTATAGAAGGCAACCAGGTCAACAGGAGGGGAGTCTGCAAAAACACCCATGAAACTATTAATACAGGAGTGAAAATAGTCCAAGTCTATGCTTTTAAGATTGCAAAAGGTAATGGATCGAACCGGTTTCATAACAGAGAACGTGAGGGATATATTACATTTAAGGAGAAAATGGTCAGAAAATATAAATTCCTCTGAAGAACAGTCATTAGGTGTGACCTCTGATATGTGTGGGAGAGTCCATAAACTACTTTACTGTGTTCATTATGTCTTCTTTTTCAAAATTGTTTATATGTTCTTTTTTCAGACATGTATGTTTTTGACATGTTTCGACTCGTCACACCAACCACACCAACACCAGTGACACTTCTGATGAAGACTGCAGGAGCGAGTCGAAACATGTCAAGGTAAAAACGTACACAAAAACATACATGTCTGAAAAAAAGAACGTATAAACAAACGAGTCCATAAACTGCTGCAATCCAACACCATCCAAACAGGAAACAAAGTTCCTAGTTCTAGGCAAACTATTATTGTCCAGATGAAAATGAACATCACCGAGCAGAATAACATTCGGTGATAGTGACGATAAACGCGCCAAAAACAGAGAAAATTCATCCAGGAAACCTTTATCTGCCTTAGGAGGCCGATAAACAGATGTAACAATGGCGGGAGTTGAACCTGGTATTTGGCCAACAACAGACTCTAACGTACAGAAATGGGGCAAAGTCAACGGGACCAACCCAAGGGAGCCCCAGTAGAGTAATTCTGAAGTATCCTAGTGAGTGTTCTGTAAAGGTCTACATGGACCTGCTCAGACCAAACCAGTGAGTGATGAAGAGAGAAACACATGGCCCCTAGACCGCTGGGCCACACACAGCCTCCCCAAATAAATACAGGCTAAATAAACAGAACCAGGTCCTGGCTGAAGGTCATTAGTGTTCCACAAGAGGAACGTTCTTTACAAAACATAGAAAAGGTTGAATATTCTGTATTTACTCTCTGCTTACAGTCAACTCAAAGGGAAGTTTGGGTCATGGGCGTCAGTTAATCATCTACATTGCCACACCCACCAGTGACATCACTCAAAGTGGGTAGATCTTTGACAAACTATTGGCTGTTTTTGGAGTATTTCAAACTGTCTCAAAGAACCTCAAATCAATGCATGAGAACACTGCTACCTCTGATTTAGGATGAGACCATTTGTTTAGTTTATAGTAAGATCTGGTCCATTAGCCATACTGTCGTCTGAGATGTCGTTCTTTCATTATAATGCCGTCACGTATCACCTGCACAGCTCGCCATCACAGGATAAGAGCTGTTCTTCTACTGGACCAGTGACCTCCATCGTCTCACTCGAGTGAACCCCCCTGAACACGACCCTTTGGTGGATGTTGATGTGGTCCTTTAGGATTTTAAGATCTGAGGGAGCCTCTCACTGTTGTTGAATGAAGATCTCAGGTCAGTATCTGGTCTACAGAGATGATCTTCCACAGCAGCAGGTCCTGGACTCCACCAGCCCTGATAATCCACCTCCTTATCCTCATCAGAGCTTCAAGCTGCATGGTCCAGCTGGTTCAGGAGAAATCTCCCGTTCCCCGATAGGATGGATGAAGTGATGGTTGAAACTTGGCACCGATCTGACCAGCCATTCACATTGCTCTAGTCAGTTACTTCCTGTTTCTAAAGACTCTGAGTCAGTGACATCACTAGTGGGTTCTATCCCTTCAAAATGACCCAAACATCCCTTTAACAATACACTATAAACAGGTTAACCTGCCTCTCCCTTCTGCCTGAAATCAAATGTAGCCTACACACACACACACACACACACACACACACACACACACACACACACACACACACACACACACACACACACACACACACACACACACGTTCTGAATGATGTCTCTGTACTTGCAAAAACAAACCAAATCCATGCAGGAGCTTCAGGCTCTGATTGGAAAAACATGAAAGCAGCCAGGAGAAAAACAGGCAGCAACAATTATCAGCAGAGCAGCCATTCATCTGAGTGTGGAGGTCAACCAGAGACAGGCTGGTGATGAATAAACAGAGAGGGAACATGTGGAGGCAGACAGGCCTCTAACAGGAAGAGAACATAGTCTATGTTTTCCTACAAACCTTCAGATTTACCAGTCCTGTTCTTTATTACATTAGATGGTTTCAACAGTCAGATTAAAAACAGGTTTTTAATTAGAAGTTCATTTCATTAGTCACAAACATTATTGCTTTAGTAATAATTAAAACATCATTTTGCTCATATAAAAGTCTGATTCAGCACACTGACATAAACATGGTCACTTTGACTCAGTTATAAACTAATACATGATTGACCTTCACCTGGCAGGTCAACCAGCTCCTGGAGCACATTTTAGTCTGGTTATCTTATTAAACCGTGACTCCCAGAAAACCTACCAAACCAAAAATTATGGTACTCAAATAAATCTGAGAGTTTCAAAAGATTATTATCCAGCACCTTCCTTCCACTGATGATTCACACATACGTACATATACTCACAAACATAAATGTTATCGTGTTTACGCCAGTTTGATTAAGGACTTCATTAAGAATAAAACCTTGAACACCTTGAAAATACAGGAAGTATTTTTCTTTACATTTAAGCAACCTGATGATAACCCTTGATGTCCCAAATGAACAAAAAAAAAAAATGCAAAAACTAACAACAACAAATTAAAACATTTTTTAAAAGCTTTCTCTGACCACAAGGGGGCAGAATAATCCAAAGAACATCAACTGAACACACAGATCTGAGTTAGTGTTGATGTCAGGTTTACATCAACAGTTTAAACCAAGAGAAGATCAAAACAGTTAACCATCACAGAATGACCCAGATCAGCAGAACATGAAGAAAAGAGGAAAATCTGAGTATCTAGTGTGTGTGTGTGTGTGTGTGTGTGTGTGTGTGTGTGTGTGTGTGTGTGTGTGTGTTTAGAATTTGTTTATGAGGGATTGTTTAAAGAAATCCTCATTGCATCATTGTATTACATCTTCACGGTGTTGTCAAGACAATGAATGAATGGTGCACACACACACACACACACACACACACACACACACACACACACACACACACACACACACACACACACACACAGAGCTGTCTGTTCTTGTCTAAAATGACCAATCCAGGATGAAGGGGGCGTGGTGAGGTGAGGTCCTCTGATTGGTCGTGGCTTACTTTGATTGACATAAAACAGCAGCTGGGTGGAGTGTGTGGGAGATGTGACTCCTCATAATGGAGTCTGTTTTTGGAATCTGCTTTTTTGCTGACAGAAAGGAAAAGGCCTGTGTTTGATAAGTTCAGATTCATGCTGACCTGAAGGAAAACGTTGGTCCTGAATTTAGTTTTTTTTTAAATTCAGCTCAGGTTGTCAGGTTTTCTAAGAGCTGTTCAAAAAGCAGAGTCCAGGTTGAAGGAGGTTGTTCGCACTAAGTTCAGTTCAGTTGTAATAAATTAGATTCATTATCAAACATCATCAATAGTCCCGTTTCCACTGTCGGAACTTCAGGGTAATTTTACCGGAACTTTGAGGCGCGCGACTGTTTCCATTATGCGGGCCGTTTCGAGAGGGCCGTCTTCAGGGACCAACGGAGTCCCTGATCAGGGGCAGGTACTCGGATCGGCCCGATAGACTCACGGAGTGGTAAATGTGGTTAACTCATGCTGATTGGTTGTGGGATGAAGGAAAATGATGAAAACTCACCGTGCCGAGATAAATGACCTGTGTGTTGTTGTCGGAGCTTGTAAAATGACTGTAATCAGTCTGCAGGGAGTTCCTAGAGGATGAAGGAGTGGATACCATTGACTGACCTCCATGTTGGTCTGACCTGAATCCAGTCTCTGGGACATCCTGTCCATCCGCTCTACCAGGTAGACTTCAGTCTGTCCAGGAGCTCGTGTTCTGAGGTCCTCCAGGACACCATCTCATCAGGAGCCCCAACGCTGTCAGGATGCTACCAGCAGGTGGAGCCATACAAACTGCTGAGAACCATTTAGAGCTGCTGCTGTGACCTTTAGCTACCTGGACTCACCTGATGCTTCAGTTTATCAAGTTACATTTACTGGTGACGTCATAATAAGCCTCTGTAGGTTGATATTGTCATGTTCATCAAATAATGTGACGTCTTTGGCAGAGTCTCAATACTCGCACTTCCACCCTCGCGCCCCTCAGTTGCGCGTTCCCGCGGAGGTGCGCGAGTGCTTAGGGTGTCTCGATTCTCCTGGCCGTAGAATCTGGACCTTGGCCCCGCCCCCTTTTCCACCCTTGCTACGCACTTCACCAAAGTCCGCATGGGTGCACACTTCAGCGAAGGGTATTACCCATAATTCCAAGTGCACTTCACTGTAGAACGTAGGGTGGAAGTGCGAGTATTGAGACGGGGCCTAAATGCTCCCAACACACAATCCAGTACCAGGATGGAGATTCAGCAATAATACCGGAGACGTTTTCAGTATTACTCTAAGGTTCCAGACAGCCTGATGTAAACAGAGCTGAGTGGGATTTCCACCAGGCTGGTGTGGAGTGAGTGGGAGCAGCTCTAACGTCCATCATCACGGCGCTGAGTGACCACGCCACATGTGCACTGATTCAGAGTCTGAGGGTGTTCCGCCATCTTTGATTGGTTGTAATCTTTAACACATGGCAGCAGTGATGGAGTTGCTTTCCCTCCTGCACACACACACACTCACTCACACACACACACACACACACACACACACACACACACACACACACACACACACACACACACACACACTGTTAATCACCTCGTAGAGAAACAAACACACGCCTGGCACTGAGACAGTCACGTCCTCCTGCTGTATGAAAATATTACTCAGAACCAAATCATCCTAATTCCTCCGAGCTAAACAAACGCTTACTGCAGGCGACAACCCAAATCACTGAGTTAAAAACCCTTGAAATTATTCATCATCACTGACTATTTTAACCTCAGTCCACTGGTTGCCTCTTCATTTTAGGATTAATTTGAAGATATTAGTATGCTTTGTAATGGTTTTTAGTCCATTTAAAGACCAAATTGAAAGTTTTTTTTAAATTCAGATAAAATTCTGTCCAAAAATACTATTTGAAATGTTTATTGAGGGTATTTTGTTTTACAATACATTTTTTAAACCATTTTTCTAGTCCAAAGTGCCCCTTTTTGCAAAGTTTCTAAAAACTTTTTTTTTTTCCATATGTGGACCTGTGACGTCAGCTAAGGGAGCTCCTAGCTAGGTGGCGCTGCTTACAGTGTTGTCAGATGTAGAAAAATAAAGTATTTGTAGGATAATTTAACACTCTGTACGATCAATAATCCCATAAATCTGATCATCTGAGCCCTTTGTTGTGTGGAGTTTGTGTAACAGATGCTTGTTTTAATCATTGTGTAGATTTTTTAAAGCTAAACTACTTTAACATCTCAGACTGGCACCGCTCTAGTCTGCCAGCTGCCTGCTCGCTGTCGGCCATGAGTTGTTAGTTTTAGGTTAGAGCGCTCTTTAATCCAGTCGGTGTGAATTCATTTTAATCAAAAATGATCAATTATTATGTTTATGAATCGCCAGTCTGTCAGGACACTGAGTCAACAACAAGACGGCTTCCTTACTGGTACGGTGTAGCGTAATATAACCTGTTTTTGTTGTTATAATACGGACACACTTCTGCAAGGTTATTAGCTTAGGTTGGTCGGTTTTATGCTGAGCGATGCTAAGCTACCTTCACTAAACTAATTGTTATGCAGGATCTTTTAGGTTCTTTTGATTCAAAGGGAAGACCTACGTACGTTATATTTGGAAGTTATAACCCAGAAGCAGACTTAGACTACACTTATTTTATTAAAGAAACAGATTGAACAAACAGACAGATATGAGGTAGATGGTGCATCTTAAGAGTTCTTCTGATGTTATTAATTGAGAGTTAATGAAGATAAGAGTTAACTTAAGCTGAGAGTTAAGGAAGATAAGAGTGAGAGCAGTGAGAGCAGACGTGTCCTTTCCAGCTCTCTATTGTGGTCTGATTTTGTGGCTTTTGTGGCTTAATTTCTTGGGGAAAACTCAGCCCTTTGTCACTGATGCTGGATTACACTGGATTATATTATTTTTTGGGACTTTTTGGATCTTTAAAGGACTTTTAACAGACTAAACTCCGATCCGGCAGAGAACGCTCCGCTGCAGCTGTAGCCTTGAAGGTATCTGCGTGTCGCTGCTACCACTTCTTCTTCCTCACAATGATGAATCTATGCTCCTTAAAGCACATAGAAAGATCGCTGACCTTAAGGAAGATGTTCGACGTCTGTCAAATGAATTAGAAAGGAGAGAATTTCTGCTGTCAGATCTTACCAGTCGTTTCCCTAAACTGTCCAAAGTGATTATTAATCAACATGAACAGACATCCAGAGACACTCTGCTCCAGGACACTATTGCCTGGGACCCCTTATCACGGCCAACATCCAGCCCCACTCCAGACCCGACTCCATCTTGGTCAGAGGTTGTGGTACGTGGCCGAAAGAGGTCCCCTCCTGTTGTTTCCAGCACCCCACCTGACTTCAACCTGTCTAACCGCTTCTCTGCACTGGCTGAGGAAGAATCAGCTGCAATCTCTGAGCCCCTTCCTTCCATTCAATCACCACAGCCTGTGGAGGGAGGTGAGGAGGACAGAGGAGCAGCAGGTGGAGCAGCAGCCGTGTGTCTGGAGCCTGTAGTTCGTAAGAAGCAGCCTCCACAGTCTCTCCACCCCCGGACCTCAACTTCTACTGCCCGACGCAAAACACTGAAGGAAGCTGTGCGTCGACACTCCGCTGGACCTCCTGCCCTGGCTCAGGAGCAGGGCCCCTCCAGCTCCAGCCCTCCAGTTCCTCGGCCCCGCAGGATCACAAACCCAAGATCAAACCCAGAACCCTCTTCGCCTCGTCCACTGTTCTCCCCAACCACTCTGCTGGTTGGTGACTCAATCATCAGGAACGTCCGCTTCTTCAACGTCATCACAAAGTGTTTTCCATCGGCCACCGTTCAAGATATTCTGGAGAAACTTCCGAGTCTGCTGTGCTCCGTCCCGACTTCAGTCAGAAGAGTGATCATTCATGTTGGATCCAACGATGTCTCCCGTCGGCAGTCTGTTGTCACATGACAGCATTTCTACCAGCTGCTGGAGATCCAGAAGAGCAGTGGAATGTCTGTCTTCATCTCCGGCCCGATTCCCACAGTTTCTGGTGGAGATGAAAGTTTCAGCCGTCTCCTCTCTCTCCACACCTGGCTTCAGTCTGCCTGCAGGTCCCTCAATATTGGCTCTATCCACAACTTTAATCTGTTTTGGAAGCGTTTTTCCTTTTTTAGGCGAGATGGTGTTCACCCAGCATGCTGAGCGCTAACATCAGGTACGCTGTGCAGTCCTATAGATGTATATCTATGGTGGATAGACTCCTCTACACAGACATGACTGTTTACATCCGAGTCATCTACACCTTCTGCAGCCTTCGGTCTCACCACCACTCCAAACGCCGTTGCCCCCTACAGTCCACCACATATTCAACCATCATCTATGTCTCTTCCCAGAGTCTCTGTCCCCACAGTTTCCTCCTCGGCTCTCAAACCAGAACATTTTCCTATTCCAGTCCATTTATCAACCCGCTGCCCTAATCACCCTGATCAGAGAGCCCGGAAACTCAACAGGTGTTTACGACCCGTCCATCTCCAAGTAACAAAGAAGAAAAATGACCTGCATCCTTCAGTTCAGTGTGCCCTGTTAAATGCCAGATCCATTTCTAACAAATCCTTTATCTTAAATGACCTTTTCACCCAGCAGGGCCTAGACTTCTTTTTTCTAGTTGAAACATGGGAACAAGATGGTAACTTTGTCCATTCTAATGAAATCTGTCCTCCAGGTTGCTCTGTGTTTACCACACCACGCCCCTCATGCCGTGGTGGAGGTCTGCTGTGGTCTTTAAGGACAAACACGCCTGTAGTCTGATCAACAGTGGCTGTTTCACTACTTCTGAATGTCAGATCATCAAAGTAGGGTTACAAGAAGTATTTTACTGTGTTTTAATTTACTGACCTCCTGGACCAGCTGGCCCTTTTCTCTCTGAATGTTCAGATTTCTTATCATCCATGATTAAGCTGGAAAAGGTTTTAATTCTGGGTGACTTTAACTTCCACATTGATAACCCTGAGTGTAACACAGCAGCTGATTTCTGATCCATCACTGATTCTTTTAACTTTGTACAGCATGTATCAGGACCAACCCATAATATGGGTCACACTTTGGATCTAGTCTTCTCTCTGGGTCTAAACATCAATCAGCTACATGTTGAAGAGGTTCATGTGAGTGACCACAGCTGTGTTTTCTTTAAGATTCAGTCTAACGTTGATCCTGTCCCTCACAAACTGAGTTCATCATTAATCAGTCAGCAGCTGATGGTTTTTCTGTAATGTTTGATAGAAGCTTAGTTCATGGTGAAGATGCAAAGTCCTTCATCCAGTCATTTAATCAGCAGTGTTCTACTATCTTAGATAAAGTAGCTCCAGTTAAACAAACAGCGGTATCTCATAGAAGGAACAGTCCCTGATGAACGAACATATTTATAATCTCAGAAGGACATGTCGTAAAGCTGAGAGGCTTTGGAAATCAACAAGAATGGAAATTCACCGACTGTACTTTAAGGAATTGATAACATCTTTAAATGAAATGGTTAAAAACTCCAGAGCTGTTTACTTCTCTCAACTAATTTCCTCAAATAAAAACTCCAAAGTTCTGTTTGACACGATCAATCAGATAGTTTCACCTAAAACACCCAAATCCCTGTGTTCTCAAGGTCTGATTGTAACAACTTCCTTTCATTCTTTGAGAACAAAATTAGAAACATCAGGTCAGGTTTATCACCCCATCTGCTCCCTGTTCTCCCATCCACCCTCCTCCTTCCCATACCTGGTCCTTCTTCACACCTGGTCATTTTCAGGACATCTGTCTCATTCTGAAAAACATGAAGCCAACTTCAAGCCCAGTTGATATTCTCCCAACCTCTTTGCTTCTTAAAGCTTTTGACCTAGTTGGCCCATGCATTGTTGATTTTATCAATCTATCCCTCCAAACCGGCTCCGTCCCCTCCATCTTTAAACACGCTGTTATTGAACCCATCCTTAAAAAACCCAGTCTGGACTCCTCTCAGCCAAATAACTACAGGCCCATTTCCAAACTGAGCTATATCTCTAAACTCTTAGAAAGAGTTGTGGCTGATCAGCTGGTCTCTTTTCTGGAACAACACAACATTTTTGATAAATTCCAATCTGGTTTCCGTAAAAAACATTCAACAGAAACAGCTTTACTCAAAGTATCAGTGACATCATGATGGCAGCAGACTCCGGGGAGTTTACAGTCTTAGTTTTGTTGGACCTTTCTGCAGCTTTTGACACTGTTGATCACAGCACCTTAGTGAACAGACTCCGTGACCTGGTGGGGATCTCTGGAACAGTTCTAGACTGGTTCAGATCGTACCTCTCAAACAGAAGTTTCAGTGTCCATATAAACAACATCATGTCAGATACTACAGATCTGTTCTGTGGGGTACCCCAAGGCTCTGTTCTGGGTCCACTCCTGTTTTTACTATATATCCATCCTCTTGGACAGATCATTAGTAGATGTCCCAATGTCTCCTACCACCTTTATGCAGATGACATTCAGCTGTACTGCTCCTTCAAGGACTCAGAGTTCTACAAACTGTCTGAACTACTGGAGTGTCTGTCAGCTACTAACTGGTTAGAAAATCACTTCCTTCAGTTAAACCCTGAAAAGACTGAATGTCTGATTGTTGCTCCTGATAGGACGGTCCCTCTGATCAGTCAACATATTGGACATTTAAGTTCTGCTGTAAAGTCAAACCTGAGGATTCTGGGTGTTATTTTCGACCAATCAATGTCTCTTGAAGGTCACTCAAAACAGCTGGTCAGAAACTGTTTTTATCATCTGAGAAATATTTCCAAACTGAGAAAGTTGGTGTCAAAACCTGAACAGGAAATGGTTCTTCATGCTTTGATCTCCTCCCGTCTAGATGACTGTAACACACTTTTCACGTTTGAACCAAAAAGCCCTTTATGGCCTTCAGCTGGTCCAGAACTCTGCAGCGAGGCTCCTCACTGGAGCAAACAGGAAAGATGACATCACTCCTATTCTGAGGTCTCTGCACTGGTTACCTGTTAAATGTAGAGTTCATTTAAAATCCTGACTCTAACTTTCAGGGCCCTACATGGTCAAGCTCCTCTTTATGTTACTGACCTGATTAGGGGTGCAACGGATCAGAAAGCTCACGGATCGGATCGGTTCACGGTTTTGAGTCATGGTTCGGATCAATTTCCGGATCAGCATAATGAAAAAGAAAAGACAAAAAACTTTGCTCTCTCATTATTTTTTAAAACACTGAGCAACTTTTTTATGCTCAATCCTCATAAATACAAACTGCATTTAACTCAAGATGTCAATCTGATGCTTCAATAAAGTTTTGAATCATATTAAAACAAATTAATGGGGGAGATAGACTCATATGCGCACCTCAGGGTCACAGACCTGCTTCTGTCAAACTAGCGGTCACAGCTGGGGGGGGTTGCGGAGGGGCGTGACGCACGAGGCGCTGCTCTGTGGCTCCTGACTGAACTCCGGTTATATTAACGTTTATTAGCTCGTATAAAAGCCCAACATAACGTTATCTTAGACAGAAACAGGTGAATCTAGTTTGTCTATCAGAAAGATTCCAGCTGACGGAGAGAGAGACGGAGGAATCAGAGGCAGCGTGCGCAACAGAGACTGGATATTGATCAGGGATCCTTCGTTCTGGTGTACTAAAACGGCTGAAGCCAACAGAGTTAACCTCTATACGTGATGCAAAACGAACGCCTTTCTAAGAGGGGAATAATCTGCAGATTCACATCGCGTGAGCACAGAACGTCGGGAATGATTTAGCGACGCACGCACTCTACATGAACCGCGAACCACGTGCGTTCCGAACCGTAGAGGGTGATCCGTACGAACCACGGATCGATGATGATCCGTTGCACCCCTAGACCTGATAAAGACCTACGCTCCAACCCGAGTCCTCAGGTCCACAGACCAGAATCTACTAACAGCTCCAACCTGAGTCCTCAGGTCCACAGACCAGAATCTACTAACAGCTCCAACCCGAGTCCTCAGGTCCACGGACCAGAATCTACTAACAGCTCCAACCTGAGTCCTCAGGTCCACAGACCAGAATCTACTAACAGCTCCAACCTGAGTCCTCAGGTCCACAGACCAGAATCTCCTAACAGTTCCAAGGACCAGATTTAAAGTCCAGGTGATCTCTTCTTCCAGTCTGTTGCACCGCGACTTTGGAATGACCTTCCTTTAGTTTTACGCTGTTTAGACAGTCTGGACTCCTTTAAAAAGCAGTTGAAGACCCAATTATTCAAAACTGCTTTTAAATAACTAATTTTGTGTTCTCTTGTTTGTTGTTTAATGATTTTGATTTGTAATGATATTTTGTTTGTTTTATTAATTTTATTTGTTTTATCATGTTTGATTCTGTTTTCTGTGAAGCACTTTGTGATTTTTTCTGTGAAAGGTGCTATAGAAATAAACTTTACTTACTTACTTACTAATGACGAGAGCCCATGAGATATAAAATATCTCTAGGGAGTCTGGAGCTAGTTATGAGGGGAGCTGAGACTAAGTTGACAGTAGTGTTATTTATCAAGAGCCTCAGTTTACCAGATCGGAGTTGATACCCGCTGTAGCCGCTCTGAGATCGCCTCGGCGTGGTTCGGAGCGTCGTCGGCAGGCTGTGTTACCCTGACGAACCTCGGTCCAGTCCCCCCCGGTGATCGTGAAGTCACCAAGGCACGGAGGCGTCTGATGAGTCGGCATCAGCAGTTCCATGATCGGCGGGAGCAGAGGCTGACAGGGTTTTCCCCATGGCTGGCGGAACAGAAGCAGACCGGTGGTGTCTAGCTTCGAGCCGGGGAAATATCATCGACTGTTGGGGCTATGACCCAAACGGATCAGTCGGCACCGAGGCCCACCGTGTAACGGAGAAAAACGGAGGCCTGTTCTCTCGTTGCTGGCTGAACGAGAACTCCTGAGCTTCCAGGCAGGAAACCTGACGGTGGAAACTTTTGGACGCGTGGCCCAATGGGAAGGAGTTACCAAGTCACGTGGTTCTCGTCATTAAGAATCCCAGGACAACTTAGAAGGATTATTAATATGCTTTAACCTTTTAGCAAAAGTAGAAACATGAAATAATACTGATGCAACCTCAACATTCATTAATACTGGAAGAAAATGATTTAATCATATTAAGACATTTCTGGACAGTGGATTAAAGGTAGTGTCTTTTAGAATGAGACATCAAAGAGTCTTTGAGTTTAATTATTAACTAAAGAACGTCTGAGTCTTCCGACACGACCGGGTCCTGGAAGGAATGTTGATTCAGGTTACAACATAATAAAAGAGTCATTTTAATCCAAGTTATTGGGAAAAAGATGAGTTATTGTAGTGATGATCCCAGAGGTCAGAATTCAGAGATAGTAACGCCTTTGCCGGCGTTACAACGGTGACTTCTGTTTGGAGACGAAAAACCCCGGCGGTCCTGGTCTAGTCCAGGACTGGATATGATGGAGTCCCACATACCGACGAAAACATTCAGTGTGACTCTAAACAGGCGCCGTTACTTTGATCCATTCAAATTAACACCGGAACCGCTGTTAGCACGCAGCAGCTAACAGGAGCTAACCGCTGTTAGCACGCAGCAGCTAACAGGAGCTAACCGCTGTTAGCACGCAGCAGCTAACAGGAGCTAACGGGGAGACTTGAGTCTCGTTTCCATGGCAGGGTTCTGTACGGTTCGTGGCGGGTCGTCGTAGTCCGGTACAGATCCGCGATTTCATGAGAGCGTTTCCTTCAGCTGTCGGACCCTCACCTGGCTGGCGGGGTACAGTAAATCCATGCGGTCGCCTCATACCAGCTGTCCTTAACTTAGCGGTGCTCTCCAGCAGCCTGACCAGACACTGCTCCGGTGTCAGCTCGAACCGTTCAGCTGCATCCTGTGAAACCTCTTATGAACTCTTTCATTTCTTAACAATCCATCTAGCTCGTCCTGAACGCAGCTCAATGTTTGGAGCTCTGATGATCAAACCTGGTGCTAAACGCTGGCATTTATCACATCCGTGTACGGTTGGAGACCCGGGTGGGAAGGAGGTGGTCTAGACCGATGAACCCCTCGCGGTCTACAGCTGGACCGGCAGGAAGGGTACAGCCTTACTGGACTGATTGTTTTTATCTTAATAAAATAACTTCTCACTATAGTAATAAAGTAATAAAATAACGGCACTCTGGGGGTTTGTTTTGCTCGTCACAAGCAGTGATCAGTGGATCAGTTTTCTATATAGAGAACTAACAGGCTCCCTGAACTGTCGCCACTTCCGGTTTGGTGAAAAAATTTAAATTTCTCACAAAAATGAATCCAAAAGCCTAAATAAGCTGAATTTGTGTAAATTTTAATTCAGGAAAAGTTTCTATTATATTTCTCTACACATTTGATGAAAGGGAGTGTTTAAGCTGCAACCTGCTCTTTAATTCATTTCACGTTGTTTGAAGCTGGTGTTTAGAGCTGGTTTCATACTTTTTATGTATTTTATTCATATCTTGTGCTTTTTGAATGCTGCTCTGTCTTATTTATTGAGTTGTTTTTTTACTCGTTTTACTCTAAAGCACTTTGGACCTGTGCTGGTTGTTTATTTCTTTATAAATAAAGTAACATTGAACTGGAGACCAATTCAACATTATAATGAACAGAACAAAAGATGAGGTTTTTGTAGGTAAAGGTCAGTATTATGATTATTATTATTATTATTATTATTATTATTATCATCATCATTATCATTATTTTATAATAATAATAATTATTATTAATATTAACATATTCATTATTAATATTATTATTATTATAATCATTGTTATTATTATTGCATTTATTATCATTATTATTATATTAATATTATTACTATTATTATTATTACTATTATTATCATCATCATTATTATTATTATTGTTATTATTATTAATGTCATTATTATTATTATTATTATTATTATTATTATTATCATTATTATTATTATTATTATTATTATTATTATTATATAATTCAGGCTTTAAAGGTTCAAAGGAAAAATCAATTAGCTTGAAGTAATGCAGCTGTAGATCCTGTTGAAGCTTCGACTGGGTGGCTGCTGCAGGCCTGGGTTCTAGTCCCACTCAGTGACTCTTTAACCCTCTTCTGTCTGCTTCCTGTTCATTTAGAAGCAGAAGCCTCTAAAATCCAACAAAAATCTCACAAATGGAGGAAAGCAGCAGCTTTAACAGACCCGCTTTTCTGCCTCGATTGAATTAAAACGGAGCAGGAGGAGCTTCTTGTCTTTATGTTTTGCTCTTTCTTCATTGTCTGCTCTGTCTATTCATTCCCAGATGGACAGATTGCCCTCCAGCCACATTTGACCTGGATGGGCTGTGATTGGTCCAAAGGTTGTATAGCTTGCTTCTGATTGGTTTAAAGGTCATTCTATTGGCTGCTGTAGGTTCCAACCCATCCATCACTGTCACAGGCTTCTGTGACCCAGTAGATTGTTAGTATTTGTGTGTTTGGCAGAAGGAATGATGTTATAATTATTAGACTGGAAAACCTTATTATTTATAAAACTTGTAGATTTTATATGTTTTTAGTATCAATTAAAAACAACTTCAAAATCCAGACATGCCCTAAACCCTTTAACTTCCACACCAAGAAGTAAGCAAGGATCCTTTTTTGATTTCCTATTCATTTGAGGTAAAAAATATATAATATATTTTAAGGTAAAAGTAACATTAATTAAGATAAAAATAATGATATACAGTAACCACATTTTATTTGTTATTTAACCCTCTTGCGTTGTTCTGAACCATCATATCCATTTGGTAAATGTTTCCTCTCCATCTGACCATCATGCTGGTCGTTTATGTTTAAAAAAAAAAACAAGTACTCCTGATCAATTCTGAAATTCTAATTTTGAACTTCTCAACAGACCAATAGGACTCTGTTTAAAAATATTTTACCCTCTTGTTTCATTAAGGACAAAAACATCCACTTCCAAGAAAAGTCCTTCATAGACTTCATAGATGTTTTCAGCTTTTCCTGCATAGATCTGTTAAGCAGCTACAGTCCTGCAGAAAACTACAAAACATTCAATCATTTAGAGGATTTAACTATTTAAAGGCCATTTTCAGTACATAATATCCTCATCTGATATTCAGCCAAAAAAACAAAAAAAACAAAAAAAAAACCCACAAAAACTAAGATTCTCAAACAGCATCAGTTTTAAAATGTAGCTCTTGAGTCATACAGGACAAAATGTCCACTAAAAAACCTTCATAGTTCAGAATCCTACTTTATTGTGGGTGGGAGGAGTTAAGAATAACACAGAAGTTAAGTTTCACCCACATGGTTTACTCAGTCCAGCTGAGCCGAGAGGGGACAAATACATAGAGCCAGCTTAGTGTCCCGCCACACAGAAAGGTGAGAACTGTGTGGAAAAAACAGGAAATATAAAATGATGTGTCACTTTAAAAAGTCTCCCATTATTTAAATGAATGTTTGTAATATAGATGAATTTTTTTTAATGTTTTATTTTTCTACAGATAAATTATTCACATAAATGTGAAAAAATTACCTAACCTTTTTTTCTTCAAACTTGACTGCCACTTTTACTAATACAGAAATACATGTAAGTATAGGTTAAGTATCACCTCATCTTACCTCACCTGATCTTACCTCACCTCATCTTACCTCACCTCATCGCTACTCACCTCATCTTACCTCACCTCATCTTACCTCATCACAACTCACCTCACCTTACCTCACCTCATCTTACCTCATCTCACCTCACCTCATCTCACCTCATCTCACCTCACCTCATCTCACCTCACCTCATCTCACCTCATCTCACCTCGTCTCACCTCACCTCATCTTACCTCACCTCATCTCGCCTCGTCTCACCTCACCTCATCTTACCTCACCTCATCTCACCTCATCTCACCTCGTCTCACCTCACCTCATCTCACCTCATTGCAACTCACCTCATCTCACCTCATCGCACCTAACCTCACCTCATCTTGCCTAACCTCACCTCATCTTACCTCACCTCATCTCACCTCATCGCACCTCACCTGACCTCATCTCACCTCATCTTACCTAACCTCAGCTCATCTCATCTTACCTAACCTCATCGCACCTCACCTCACCTCATCTTACCTAACCTAATCTTACCTCACCTCATCACACCTCATCTCACCTCATCTCATCTCACCTCACCTCGTATTATCTCATCTTACCTCACCTCATCTTACCTCATCTCACCTCTCTCACCTCGTCTTACCTCACCTCATCGCACCTCACCTCATCTCACCTCATCGCAACTCACCTCATCTCACCTCATCGCACCTAACCTCACCTCACCTCATCTTACCTCACCTCATCTCACCTCACCTCATCTCACCTCATCTCACCTCACCTCACCTCATCTTATCTCATCTCACCTCACCTCATCTCACCT
This sequence comes from Callopanchax toddi, assembly GCA_006937965.1. Classification (NCBI taxonomy): domain Eukaryota; kingdom Metazoa; phylum Chordata; class Actinopteri; order Cyprinodontiformes; family Nothobranchiidae; genus Callopanchax; species Callopanchax toddi. The sequence continues at coordinate 394,026 of SSNR01000410.1, read as the reverse complement.
CACCTCGTCTTACCTCACCTCATCTTACCTCACCTCACCTCATCTCTTCTTACCTCATCTTATCTCATCTCACCTCACCTCATCTTACTTCACCTCACCTCATCTTACCTCACCTCACCTCATCTTACCTCACATCACCTCATCTCACCTGATCTCATCTCATCTTATCTCATCTTACCTCACATCACCTCATCTCACCTCGTCTTACCTCACCTCACCTCTTCTCATCTTACCTCACCTCATCTTATCTTATCTCATCTCACCTCACCTCATCTTACCTCACCTCACCTCATCTCTTCTCATCTCATCTTACCTCACCTCATCTTATCTCATCTCACCTCACCTCATCTTACTTCACCTCACCACATCTTACCTCACCTCATCTCACCTCACCTCATCTTACCTCACATCACCTCATCTCACCTGATCTCATCTAATCTTATCTCATCTCACCTCACCTCATCTTACCTCACCTCACCTCACCTCATCTCTTCTCATCTCATCTTACCTCACCTCATCTTACCTCACCTCATCTTACTTTACCTCACCTCATCTTACCTCACCTCATCTCACCTCACCTCATCTTACCTCACATCACCTCATCTTACCTCACCTCGTCTTACCTCACCTCACCTCATCTTATCTCATCTGACCTCACCTCATCGCACCTCACCTCATCTCACCTAATCTTACCTCATCTTACCTCACCTCATCGCACCTCACCTTACCTCATCACATCTTACCTCACCTCACCTCATCGCACCTCATCTTACCTCACCTCACCTCATCGCACCTAACCTCACCTCACCTCATCTTACCTCACCTCATCTCACCTCATCGCAACTCACCTCATCTCACCTCATCGCACCTAACCTCACCTCACCTCATCTTACCTAATCGCAACTCACCTCATCTCATCTCACCTCACCTCATCTCACCTCATCGCACCTAACCTCACCTCATCTCACCTCATCGGAACTCACCTCATCTCACCTAACCTCACCTCACCTCATCTTACCTCATCGCAACTCACCTCATCTCACCTCATCGCAACTCACCTCATCTTACCTCACCTCATCTCACCTAACCTCACCTTACCTCACCTCATCGCACCTCACCTCACCTCATCTTACCTAACCTCACCTCATCTTGCCTAACCTCACCTCATCTTACCTCACCTCATCTCACCTCATCGCACCTCACCTGACCTCATCTCACCTCATCTTACCTAACCTCATCTTACCTAACCTCACCTCATCTTACCTCACCTCATCGTACCTCACCTCACCTTACCTCATCTTACCTAACCTCATCTTACCTCACCTCATCACACCTCACCTCATCTCATCTCACCTCACCTCATCTTACCTCATCTCTTCTCATCTCATCTTACCTCACCTCATCTTATCTCATCTCACCTCACCTCATCTTACCTCACCTCACCTCATCTCACCTCTTCTCACCTCATCTCACCTCACCTCATCTTACCTCACCCATCCCATCTCACCTCACCTCGTCTTACCTCAACTCATCTCACCTCACGTCATCTCTTCTCATCTCATCTTACCTCACCTCATCTTATCTCATCTCACCTCACCTCATCTTACTTCACCTCACCACATCTTACCTCACCTCATCTCACCTCACCTCATCTTACCTCACCTCACCTCATCGCACCTCACCTCATCTTACCTCACCTCATCTCACATCACCTCATCTCACCTCACCTCGTCTTACCTCACCTCACCTTACCTCACCTCCTCTCATGTCCCCTCATCTCACCTCATCTCATCTCACCTCATCTTACCTCATCGCACCTCACCTCATCGCAACTCACCTCATTGAAACTCATCTCACCTGATCACACCTCACTTCATCTCACCTCATCGCACCTCACCTCATCTAACCTCACCTCATCTTACCTCACCTCATCGCACCTCACCTCATCTCACCTCATCGCAACTCACCTCATCTCACCTCATCGCACCTCACCTCACCTCACCTCATCTTACCTCACCTCATCGCACCTCACCTCATCTCACCTCATCGCAACTCACCTCATCTCACCTCATCGCACCTCACCTCACCTCACCTCATCTTACCTCATCTCACCTCACCTCACCTCATCTCACCTGATCTCATCTCATCTTATCTCATCTTACCTCACATCACCTCATCTCACCTCGTCTCACCTCACCTCATCTCACCTCACCTCACCTCACCCATCTCACCTCACCTCATCGCACCTCACCTCATCTCAACTCACCTCATCTCACCTCATCTCCCTCACCTCATCACACCTCACCTCACCTCACCTCACCTCCCCTCATCTCACCTCATCTCATCTCACCTCACCTCATCTCACCTCATCTCACCTCACCTCACCTCATCTCACCTCATCTCAACTCACCTCATCTCACCTCATCGCACCTAACCTCACCTCACCTCATCTTACCTCACCTCACTCACCTCAGCTCACCTCACCTCATCTTACCTAACCTCACCTCATCTTATCTCATCTCACCTCGTCTTACCTCACCTCATCTCTTCTCATCTCATCTTACCTCACCTCATCTCCTCTTCTCATCTCACCTCATCTTACCTCACATCACCTCATCTCACCTGATCTCATCTCATCTTATCTCATCTTACCTCACATCACCTCATCTCACCTCATCTCACCTCACCTCATCTCACCTCATCGCACCTAACCTCACCTCACCTCATCTTACCTCGTCTTACCTCACCTCATCTTACCTCACCCATCTCATCTCGTCTTTCCTCACCTCATCTTATCTTATCTCACCTCACCTCATCTTACCTCACCTCACCTCATCTTACCTCACCTCATCTCATCTCACCTCATCTCATCTCATCTCATCTCATCTTACCTCACCTCATCTTATCTCATCTCACCTCACCTCATCTTCACCTCACCTCATCTTACTTCACCTCACCTCATCTTACCTCACCTCACCTCACCTCACCTCACCTCACCTCACCTCACCTCACTCACCTCACCTCATCTCACCTCACCTCATCTTACCTCACCTCATCTCACCTCATCTCATCTCACCTCATCACTCACCTCACCTCACCTCATCTCACCTCACCTCACCTCACCTTACCTCACCTCATCTCACCTCACTCATCTAACCTCACCTCATCTTACCTCACCTCATCGCACCTCACCTCATCTTACCTCATCGCACCTCACCTCACCTCATCTTACCTCACCTCACCTCATCTTACCTCACCTCACCTCATCTCACCTCACCTCACCTCATCTCACCTTATCTCATCTTACCTCACCTCACCTCATCTTATCTCACCTCATCTCATCTCACCTGATCTCATCTCATCTTATCTCATCTCACCTCACCTCATCTCTTCTCGTCTTTCCTCACCTCATCTTATCTCATCTCATCTCACCTCATCTTACCTCACCTCATCTCACCTCATCGCACCTCACCTCATCTCACCTCACCTCATCTTACCTCACCTCATCGCACCTCACCTCATCTTACCTCATCGCAACTAACCTCATCTCACCTCATCGCACTTAACCTCACCTCACCTCATCTTACCTCATCGCAACTCACCTCACCTCATCTCACCTCACCTCATCGTACCTCACCTCACCTTACCTCATCTTACCTAACCTCATCTTACCTCACCTCATCACACCTCATCTCACCTCACCTCGTATTATCTCATCTTACCTCATCTCATCTTACCTAACCTCATCTTACCTAACCTCATCTCTTCTCATCTCATCTTACCTCACCTCATCTTATCTCATCTCACCTCACCTCACCTCGTCTTACCTCACCCCATCTCTTCTCATCTCATCTTACCTCACCTCATCTTACCTAACCTCACCTCATCTTACCTCACCTCATCGTACCTCACCTCACCTTACCTCATCTTACCTAACCTCATCTTACCTCACCTCATCACACCTCATCTCACCTCACCTCGTATTATCTCATCTTACCTCACCTCATCTTACCTAACCTCATCTCTTCTCATCTCATCTTACCTCACCTCATCTTATCTCATCTCATCTCTCCTCATCTCACCTCACCTCATCTTACCTCACCTCATCTCACCTCACCTCATCTTACCTCACCTCATCGCACCTCACCTCATCTCACCTCATCGCAACTCACCTCATCTCACCTCATCGCACCTAACCTCACCTTACCTCATCTTACCTCATCGCAACTCACCTCATCTCACCTCATCTCACCTCGTCTCACCTCACCTCGTCTCACCTCACTTCATCTCACCTCACCTCATCTCACCTCATCTCACCTCACCTCATCTCACATCATCTCACCTCGTCTCAACTCACATCATCTTACCTCACATCATCTCACCTCATCTCACCTCACCTCATCTCACCTCGTCTTACCTCACCTCATCGCACCTCACCTCATCTCACCTCAT
>SSNR01000410.1:369885-388810 GCA_006937965.1 Callopanchax toddi | reverse complement strand
CATCTTACCTCACCTCATCGCACCTCACCTCATCTCACCTGATCTCATCTCATCTTATCTCATCTTACCTCACATCACCTCATCTCACCTCGTCTTACCTCACCTCATCTTACCTCACCTCATCTCTTCTCGTCTTTCCTCACCTCATCTTATCTCATCTCACCTCATCTCATCTTACCTCACCTCATCTTATCTCATCTCACCTCACCTCATCTTATCTCACATCACCTCATCTCATCTTACCTCACCTCACCTCATCTTACTTCACCTCATCTTATCTCATCTCACATCACCTCATTTTATCTCACCTCACCTCATCTCACCTCGTCTTACCTCACCTCATCGCACCTCACCTCATCTCACCTCATCGCAACTCACCTCATCTCACCTCATCGCACCTAACCTCACCTCACCTCATCGCAACTCACCTCATCTCACCTCATCGCACCTAACCTCACCTCACCTCATCTTACCTCACCTCATCTTACCTCATCTCATCTTACCTCACCTCATCTCACCTCACCTCATCTCATCTCACCTCACCTCATCTTACCTCACCTCATCTTATCTCATCTCACCTCACCTCATCTCACCTCACCTCGTCTTACCTCAACTCATCTCACCTCACGTCATCTCTTCTCATCTCATCTTACCTCACCTCATCTTATCTCACCTCACCTCGTCTTACCTCACCTCATCTCACCTCACCTCTTCTCATCTCATCTTCCCTCACCTCATGTTATCTCATCTCACATCACCTCATCTTACTTCACCTCACCTCATCTTACCTCATCTCATCTAATCTTACCTCATCTTACCTCACATCACCTCATCTCACCTCGTCTTACCTCACCTCATCGCACCTCACCTCATCTCACCTCATCTTAACTCACCTCATCTCACCTCATCGCACCTAACCTCACCTCACCTCATCTTACCTCATCTCATCTCACCTCCCCTCATCTCACCTCACCTCATCTCACCTCGTCTTACCTCACCTCATCGCACCTCACCTCATCTCACCTCATCGCAACTCACCTCATCTCACCTCATCGCACCTAACCTCACCTCACCTCATCTTACCTCATCGCAACTCACCTCATCTCACCTCACGTACCTCACCTCACCTCATCTCATCTCACCTCGTCTTACCTCACCTCATCGCACCTCACCTCATCTCACCTCATCGCAACTCACCTCATTTTACCTCATCGCACCTCAACTCTTCTCACCTAACCTCACCTCATCTTACCTCACCTCATCGCACCTCACCTCATCTTACCTAACCTCACCTCATCTTATCTCATCTCACCTCGTCTTACCTCACCTCATCGCACCTCACCTCATCTCTCCTCATCTCACCTCACCTCATCTCACCTCATCTCACCTCGTCTCAACTCACATCATCTTACCTCACCTCATCTCACCTCATCTCACCTCATTGCACCTCACCTCATCGCAGCTCACCTCATCTCACCTCATCGCACCTAACCTCACCTCACCTCATCTTACCTCACCTCATCTTACCTCACCTCATCTTACTTTACCTCACCTCATCTTACCTCACCTCACCTCACCTCACCTCACCTCATCTCACCTCGTCTTACCTCACCTCATCGCACCTCACCTCATCTCACCTCATTGCACCTCACCTCATCGCAGCTCACCTCATCTCACCTCACCTCGTCTTACCTCACCTCATCTTACCTCACCTCATCTTACCTCATCTCATCTTACATCACCTCATCTCATCTCACCTCACCTCACCTCACCCCACCTCATCTCACCTCACCTCATCTTATCTCATCTCACCTCACCTTGTCTTACCTCAACTCATCTCACCTCACCTCATCTCTTCTCATCTCATCTTACCTCACCTCATCTTATCTCATCTCACCTCACCTCATCTCACCTCACCTCATCTTACCTCACCTCATCTCATCTCACCTCACCTCATCTTACCTCACCTCATCTTATCTCATCTCACCTCACCTCATCGCAACTCACCTCATCTCACCACATCGCAACTCACCTCATTTTACCTCATCGCACCTAACCTCACCTCACCTCATCTTACCTCACCTCATCGCACCTCACCTCATCTCATCTCATCTCATCTCATCTAATCTTATCTCATCTCACCTCACCTCATCTTACCTCACCTCACCTCACCTCATCTCTTCTCATCTCATCTTACCTCACCTCACCTCATCTCACCTCACCTCACCTCACCTCATCTCACCTCACCTCATCTTATCTCACATCACCTCATCTCATCTTACCTCACCTCATGTTATCTCATCTCACATCACCTCATCTTACTTCACCTCACCTCATCTTACCTCATCTCATCTAATCTTACCTCATCTTACCTCACATCACCTCATCTCACCTGATCTCATCTCATCTCATCTTATCTCATCTTACCTCACATGACCTCATCTCACCTCGTCTTACCTCACCTCACCTTATCTTACCTCACCTCACTTCATCTCTTCTCATCTTACCTCACCTCATCTTATCTCATCTCACCTCATCTTACCTCACCTCATCGCACCTCACCTCATCTCACCTCATCGCAACTCACCTCATCTCACCTCATCGCACCTAACCTCACCTCACCTCACCTCACCTCACCTCATCGCAACTCACCTCATCTCACCTCACCTCATCTCACCTCATCTCACCTCGTCTCACCTCACCTCATCTCACCTCATCTCACCTCACCTTACCTCATCTCACCTAACCTCATCTTACCTCACCTCATCACACCTCATCTCACCTCACCTCGTATTATCTCATCTTACCTCACCTCATCTTACCTAACCTCATCTCTTCTCATCTCATCTTACCTCACCTCATCTTATCTCATCTAACCTCATCTCACCTCACCTCATCTTACCTCACCTCATCTCACCTCACCTCGTCTTACCTCACCTCATCGCACCTCACCTCATCTTACCTCATCTCATCTTACCTCACCTCATCTCACATCACCTCATCTCATCTCACCTCACCTCATCTTACCTCACCTCATCTTATCTCATCTCACCTCACCTTGTCTTACCTCAACTCATCTCACCTCACCTCATCTCTTCTCATCTCATCTTACCTCACCTCATCTTATCTCATCTCACCTCACCTCATCTCACCTCACCTCGTCTTACCTCACTTCATCTTACCTCACCTCACCTCATCTCTTCTTACCTCATCTTATCTCATCTCACCTCACCTCATCTTACTTCACCTCACCTCATCTTACCTCACCTCACCTCATCTTACCTCACGTCACCTCATCTCACCTGATCTCATCTCATCTTATCTCATCTTAACTCACATCACCTCATCTATCTTATCTCATCTTAACTCACATCACCTCATCTCACCTCGTCTTGCCTCACCTCACCTCTTCTCATCTTACCTCACCTCATCTTATCTCATCTCACCTCATCTTACCTCACCTCACCTAATCTCTTCTCATGTCACCTCATCTCTTCTCATCTCATCTTACCTCACCTCATCTTATCTCATGTCACCTCACCTCATCTTACTTCACCTCACCTCATCTTACCTCACCTCCTCTCACCTCACCTCATCTTACCTCACATCACCTCATCTCACCTGATCTCATCTCATCTTATCTCATCTCACCTCACCTCATCTTACCTCACCTCATCTTATCTCATCTCACCTCACCTCATCTCACCTCACCTCATCTCACCTCACCTCATCTTACCTCACCTCACCTCATCTCACCTGATCTCATCTCATCTTATCTCATCTTACCTCACCTCACCTCATCTCACCTCATCTTACCTCACCTCATCGCACCTCACCTCATCTCACCTCACCTCACCTCACCTCATCGCACCTCATCTTACCTCATCTTACCTTATCTTACCTCATCTCATCTCACCTCATCTCATCTCACCTAACCTCATCGCACCTCACCTCACCTCATCTTACCTAACCTAATCTTACCTCACGTCATCTCACCTCACCTCATCGCACCTCACCTCATCTCATCTCACCTCATCTCACCTCATCTCACCTCATCTCACCTCGTCTTACCTCCCCTCATCTTACCTCACCTCATCTCTTCTCATCTTACCTCATCTCATCTCATCTCATCTTACCTCACCTCATCTTATCTCATCTCACCTCACCTCATCTCACCTCACCTCACCTCATCTCACCTCATCTCACCTCGTCTCATCTCACCTAACCTCACCTCACCTTACCTCACCTCATCGCACCTCACCTCACCTCATCTTACCTATCGCAACTCACGTCATCTCACCTCACCTCATCTCACCTCACCTCACCTCATCTCACCTCATCTCACCTCATCTCACCTCGTCTCACCTCCCCTCATCTCACCTCACCTCATCTCACCTCACCTCACCTCGTCTCACCTCACGTCATCTCACCTCACCTCATCTCACCTCACCTCATCTCACCTCGTCTCACCTCACCTCATCTCACCTCATCTCACCTCATCTCACCTCGTCTCACCTCCCCTCATCTTACCTCACCTCATCTCACCTCACCTCACCTCGTCTCACCTCACCTCATCTCACCTCACCTCATCTCACCTCACCTCATCTCACCTCATCTCACCTCATCTCATCTCACCTCATCTCACCTCATCGCACCTAACCTCACCTCACCTCATCTTACCTCACCTCATCGCACCTCACCTCATCGCAACTCACCTCATCTAACCTCACCTCATCTCACCTAACCTCACCTCACCTTACCTCACCTCATCGCACCTCACCTCACCTCATCTTACCTAACCTCACCTCATCTTGCCTAACCTCACCTCATCTTACCTCACCTCATCGCACCTCACCTTACCTCATCTTACCTAACCTCATCTTACCTCACCTCATCACACCTCATCTCACCTCACCTCGTATTATCTCATCTTACCTCACCTCATCTTATCTCATCTCACCTCACCTCATCTCACCTCACCTCATCTCACCTCACCTCACCTCACCCCACCTCACCTCATCTTACCTCACCTCATCTCACCTCACCTCATCTCACGTCATCTCACCTCACCTCATCTCACCTCACCTCACCTCATCTCACCTCATCTCACCTCATCTCACCTCGTCTCACCTCCCCTCATCTTACCTCACCTCATCTCATCTCACCTCATCGCAACTCACCTCATCTCACCTCATCGCACCTAACCTCACCTCACCTCATCTTACCTCATCGCAACTCACCTCATCTCACCTCATCTCACCTCACCTCATCTTATCTCACCTCGTCTCACCTCGTCTCACCTCACCTCATCTCACCTCATCTCACCTCACCTCATCTCACCTCATCTCACCTCATCTCACCTCATCTCATCTCATCTCACCTCACCTCATCTTACCTCACCTCATCTCATCTCATCTCACCTCACCTCATCTCACCTCACCTCATCTCACCTCACCTCATCTCACCTCATCTCACCTCACCTCATCTACCTCACCTCATCTCACCTCACCTCATCTCACCTCGTCTTACCTCACCTCATCGCACCTCACCTCATCTCACCTCATCTCACCTCACCTCATCTCACCTCATCGCACCTAACCTCACCTCACCTCATCTCACCTCATCGGAATTCACCTCATCTCACCTCATCTCACCTAACCTCACCTCATCTTACCTCATCGCAACTCACCTCATCTCACCTCATCGCACCTCACCTCACCTCACCTCACCTCATCTTACCTAACCTCACCTCACCTTACCTCACCTCATCGCACCTCACCTCACCTCATCTTACCTCACCTCATCTCACCTCACCTCACCTCGTCTCACCTCACGTCATCTCACCTCACCTCATCTCACCTCACCTCATCTCACCTCATCTCACCTCACCTCATCTCACCTCATCTCACCTCACCTCACCTCATCTTACCTAACCTCACCTCATCTTATCTCATCTCACCTCACATCACCTCACTCATCTCACCTCACCTCATCTTACCTCACCTCATCGCAACTCACCTCATCTCACCTAATCGCACCTAACCTCACCTCACCTCATCTTACCTCATCGCAACTCACCTCATCTCACCTCACCTCATCTCACCTCATCGCACCTAACTTCACCTCATCTCACCTCATCGGAACTCACCTCATCTCACCTAACCTCACCTCATCTTACCTCATCGCAACTCACCTCATCTCACCTCATCTCATCTCACCTCGTCTCACCTCGTCTCACCTCATCTCACCTCATCTCACCTCATCTCACCTCGTCTTACCTCACCTCATCGCACCTAACCTCATCTCACCTCATCTCACCTCCCCTCATCTCACCTCATCGCACCTCACCTCATCTCACCTCACCTCATCTCACCTAACCTCACCTCACCTTACCTCACCTCATCGCACCTCACCTCCCCTCATCTTACCTCACCTCATCTCACCTCACCTCACCTCGTCTCACCTCACGTCATCTCACCTCACCTCATCGCACCTCACCTCATCTCAACTCACCTCGTCTTACCTCACCTCATCGCACCTCACCTCATCTCACCTCATCGCAACTCACCTCATCTCACCTCATCGCACCTAACCTCACCTCACCTCATCTTACCTCATCGCAACTCACCTCATCTCACCTCACCTCATCTCACCTCGTCTCACCTCACCTCACCTCATCTCACCTCACCTCACCTCACCTCATCTCACCTCACCTCATCTCACCTCATCGCAACTCACCTCATCTCACCTCGTCTCACCTCACCTCATCTTACCTCACCTCATCTCACCTCATCTCACCTCACCTCACCTCATCTCACCTCGCCTCACCTCACCTCATCTTACCTCATCGCAACTCACCTCATCTCACTCACCTCATCTCACCTCATCGCACCTAACCTCACCTCACCTCATCTCACCTCACCTCATCTCACCTCACCTCACCTCATCTCACCTCACCTCACCTCACCTCATCTCACCTCATCTCACCTCATCTCACCTCGTCTCACCTCCCCTCATCTTACCTCACCTCATCTCACCTTACCTTACCTCACTCTCCTCTTTTTTTTTTTTACCCCGTGTCCTGTCCGGCTGTGGAGCAAACAGAATAATGTCTGAGTGACAAAAACAAGCCCAACAGTGTTGCTGTTTCAGGTGAGAGGTTACAGCCACTGCTATAAAACTCCTCCTGATTTTTGTTTAAATATAACCCCCAAAATCTTTATTTAGAATATTTTTATGGTTGATTGGACACGGAGCCTGAAGCACCTCACCTCATCTTACCTCACCTCTCCTCATCTTACCTCACCTCACCTCATCTCACCTCACCTCATCTCATCTCACCTCATCTCACCTCACTCACCTCATCTCACCTCATCTCACCTCACCTCATCTTACCTCAGCTCATCTCTTCTCATCTCACCTCATCTCATCTCACCTCATCTCACCTAACCTCACCTCATCTTACCTCATCGCAACTCACCTCATCTCACCTCATCGCCACTCACCTCATCTAACCTCACCTCATCTCACCTTACCTCACCTCATCGCACCTCACCTCACCTCATCTTACCTAACCTCATCTCTTCTCATCTCATCTTACCTCACCTCATCTTATCTCATCTCACCTCACCTCACCTCGTCTTACCTCACCCCATCTCTTCTCATCTCATCTTACCTCACCTCATCTTATCTCATCTAACCTCATCTCACCTCACCTCACCTCATCTTACCTCATCTTATCTCATCTTACCTCACCTCACCTCATCTTTTTTTTTTTTACCCCGTGTCCTGTCCGGCTGTGGAGCAAACAGAATAATGTCTGAGTGACAAAAACAAGCCCAACAGTGTTGCTGTTTCAGGTGAGAGGTTACAGCCACTGCTATAAAACTCCTCCTGATTTTTGTTTAAATATAACCCCCAAAATCTTTATTTAGAATATTTTTATGGTTGATTGGACACGGAGCCTGAAGCACCTCACCTCATCTTACCTCACCTCACCTCATCTTACCTCACATCACCTCATCTCACCTGATCTCATCTCATCTTATCTCATCTCACCTCACCTCACCTACCTAACCTCACCTCATCTTGCCTAACCTCACCTCATCTTACCTCACCTCATCTCACCTCATCGCACCTCACCTGACCTCATCTCACCTCATCTTACCTAACCTCATCTCATCTCATCTTACCTAACCTCATCGCACCTCACCTCACCTCATCTTACCTAACCTAATCTTACCTCACCTCATCACACCTCATCTCACCTCATCTCATCTCACCTCACCTCGTATTATCTCATCTTACCTCACCTCATCTTACCTAACCTCATCTCTTCTCATCTCATCTTACCTCACCTCATCTTAACTCATCTCGTCTTACCTCACCTCATCGCACCTCATCTTACCTCACCTCATCGCAACTCACCTCATCTCACCTCATCGCACCTAACCTCACCTCACCTCATCTTACCTCATCGCAACTCACCTCATCTCGACTCACCTCATCTCACCTCATCGCACCTAACTTCACCTCATCTCACCTCATCGGAACTCACCTCATCTCACCTCATCTCCCCTCATCTCACCTCATCTCACCTCATCTCACCTCGTCTCACCTCCCCTCATCTTACCTCACCTCATCTCACCTCACCTCATCTCACCTCATCTCACCTCACCTCATCTCACCTCATCTCACCTCACCTCACCTCACCTCACCTCACCTCATCTCACCTCACCTCATCTCACCTCACCTCACCTCACCTTACCTCACCTCATCGCACCTCACCTCACCTCATCTTACCTAACCTCATCTCATCTTGCCTAACCTCACCTCATCTTACCTCACCTCATCTCACCTCATCGCACCTCACCTGACCTCATCTCACCTTATCTTACCTAACCTCATCTCACCTCATCTCATCTCACCTAACCTCATCGCACCTCACCTCACCTCATCTTACCTAACCTAATCTTACCTCACCTCATCACACCTCATCTCACCTCATCTCATCTCACCTCACCTCGTATTATCTCATCTTACCTCACCTCATCTTACCTAACCTCATCTCTTCTCATCTCATCTTACCTCACCTCATCTTATCTCATCTCACCTCACCTCACCTCGTCTTACCTCACCCCATCTCTTCTCATCTCATCTTACCTCACCTCATCTTATCTCACCTCATCTCACCTCACCTCATCTTACCTCACCTCATCTTACCTCATCTTATCTCATCTTACCTCACCTCACCTCATCTTTTTTTTTTAACCCCGTGTCCTGTCCGGCTGTGGAGCAAACAGAATAATGTCTGAGTGACAAAAACAAGCCCAACAGTGTTGCTGTTTCAGGTGAGAGGTTACAGCCACTGCTATAAAACTCCTCCTGATTTTTGTTTACATATAACCCCCAAAATCTTTATTTAGAATATTTTTATGGTTGATTGGACACGGAGCCTGAAGCACCTCACCTCATCTTACCTCACCTCACCTCATCTTACCTCACATCACCTCATCTCACCTGATCTCATCTAATCTTATCTCATCTTACCTCACATCACCTCATCTCACCTCGTCTTACCTCACCTCATCTTACCTCAGCTCATCTCTTCTCATCTTTCCTCACCTCATCTCATCTTACCTCACCTCATCTTATCTCATCTCACCTCACCTCATCTTTCCTCACATCACCTCATCTCATCTTACCTCACCTCACCTCATCTTACTTCACCTCATCTTATCTCATCTTATCTCATCTCACCTCACATCACCTCATCTTACCTCACCTCATCTTACCTCACCTCACCTCGTCTTACCTCACCTCATCTTACCTCACCTCATCTCTTTTCATCTTACTTCACCTCATGTCTTCTCATCTTACCTCACCTCATCTTATCTCATCTCACCTCATCTTACCTCACCTCATCTCATCTTACCTCATCTCATCTCATCTCATCTTACCTCACATCACCTCATCTCACCTCATCTCATCTTACCTCACCTCATCTTATCTCACCTCACCTCACCTCATCTTACCTCACCTCATCTCACCTCACCTCACCTCATATCACCTCATCTCACCTGATCTCATCTTATCTCATCTTACCTCACCTCATCTCACCTCACCTCGTCTTACCTCACCTCATCTTACTTCACCTCATCTCTTCTCATCTTACTTCACCTCATCTCTTCTCATCTTACCTCACCTCATCTTACTTCACCTCATCTCTTCTCATCTTACTTCACCTCATCTCTTCTCATCTCACCTCACCTCATCTTACCTCACCTCATCTCACCTCATCTCATCTTACCTCACATCACCTCATCTCACCTCATCTCATCTTACCTCATCTTACCTCACCTCACCTGATCTCATCTCTCTGTCCAACTTCTTAATGAGACAATTGCATTTTGGAGCAACATCACAAAACTCCTCCTCAGAATGCGCGTTTCAAAAAAAAATCATATGTATTTTCCGACGGGGGTGGAGGCTGTTTCATGCCTGCACGCAACTGGAGCTGAGCCGGCGGGGGGACGTGGCGTAGGAGTGACTAGCTAAAGAGCAGCTGCAGGTTAGACTCGCTTGGCAGCCGGCCTCATCACCTCCCCAGGACCGAGTTCAGAACAACATGCTGCGGTCCATTTGGGGGGGACAAGTCCTGGGTGTGGCGGCATTTATTTTGCTGTAGCGGAGCACATGTGGAGGAAACGCTCTGTAATAACGAGTCAAGATCGGGAGGTGACGTCCGATTCCGATCGAGTCTAAAATCATGTGATCTGGGCCAATTTTCAATCACGTGATCGGATCGGGACATCCGTAGTAAAACCTACAGGGCTGAAAACTGACTTTAAAAAAGTGCAGGGGACATGTGCCCCCTGAACCCTCAAAAATGACATCCATGTCTGCTGCAGCTTGATGCTCTGGCTCAGTACTTGTATTTACGATGTGTCTGAATGATACAGAGTCAACAATAGAACTGAACACCAACTCCTGGACAATCTATCCAGCAGTGTTGAGCTTCTTCAGTTCAGCTGGACTAAGTCCTGTCTCTCTGAAGTCTGTTTTCACCTGTTTTTCAGGAGAGGGGCCGTCAGAGGTTTACCCAGTGGATGCGGTAGCTGCAGCGGTCATGTCAGTGGGGGATCTCGGGATCTCTCAAACAGTTTCACATTCTCGTGCTGGCTTGCTAGGTGCTGTTCAGATTAGAGATGTAGTTTTTGTCGGTAGATAAAAGTTGTCCTCCCACACAGAGTCCTGCTCTCTCTGTGCTCCATGTGATCACTTTTTGATCTAAACACCAGTCTGTTGTTACCACTGATGATACAGAAAAGGCATGAGGCTCCTACAAAATCATGGTTTAGTCACGCAGTAATGCAGCCTGCTTGCAAGAATGTGACAGTAATCCAATTACTTTCTTTGCAATTGTAATCCCTTACTTTACTTGTTACTTGAAGACTTGAAAAGAGAAAATATACTGTATCTTCAATCTGGCCCGGCACCGCCTTGGGGTTCTGCCGGAGGAGCTGTTGGAGGTGGTCTGGGAGAGGACGGTCTGGGACTCCTTAGTTGGTATGCTGCCCCCGTGACCCAGACCTGGATAGGCAGAAGAAGATGAGACAAGAGAATTTTACCTTCAAAACGATCATAGGAAAATATCTACCAGCAGGTCCAGCAGCATGTTTGAGGAGATAAATCCTAGAACTGGAAAACTCATGTCATTACATCAGTGCATTTTCTTCTGCCTAAGGATATTCAGATTTGTATTGCCAATTTAAATTTCCCAAATTACTGTCTAAAATATATAGTTTACTGTCCAAAACAGATTATTTGAATTGTCTTCCAATAGCTAAGTGGGAGGTGGACTGATAAGCACGGGTGCACAGACCTAGTCCACCAGTACGCATGTGCACCCCAGATATTGTGTGCAGACCTGATCCTTCTGACCAAATATGCCTTTGTGGACCGGAGCTGCATGTGGAAATATGTTTGAGGACTCTTTTTGATGCAACACCTAAGTGTGTGTCACTAATTAGCTTCCCCAATAGAACTGGGTCATGCTGTTGTGCTCTGACATGGTTTTAAATGAAGAGTTGTTCTGTTTCAGACTGAGTGTAGTTCAATAGTGACTCCTGGTGTCAAACATTACAGGTGCTTTCACTGTCCCAATTGCGCAGCCTCACATGCACCTCCCCCCCCCCCCCCCCCCCCCCCCCCCCCCCCCCCACACACACACACACTTTGACACATGCCCAGGCTGGGATTTAAACCCAGGCCTCCCACATGAAAGGTGCTTTATCTACCTCTAGGCTACGGTTCAGTTGTTCTGATTCACTGTTTTTGCTCTCTGTCACTCATTTTTTCCCATACCTGCTACATTTGTGTGTGTGAGGGAGGCTGATTCATGGCTTAATGTAACCGTGGATACGAAATGAAAATTAAATAACACTATGCTGACCTGAAAGAACAACTTCTATTCTTTCAAATAGCGTTTACATTTTTCTGATAGCATTTTGCACAGTACAGAAATGCGTCAGGAGGACGTGTTTGGTGTTAAAGGGTTAATAGTAATGTGGAACAGTGTCTCAATTTGTGGGACGCTTGAAAAGTAATGTAATGTAATGTGGGACAATCCCACACAAAATGGGACATCTAGTCACCCTAACCACAAGTAAATCTGCAGTCAATAAAGGGCCAGGAATACTACCATGCCTTGGTAAAAAGGTTTCCGCGGTGGACATGTTGTTTGTGTGTTCCTTGACACAGTGGCATGCCCTCACAGAGCCCTGCCAGCTGACCCCTCCTCTACAGGGAATTGAAAAGCTCTCTGCCCCCCACTGAGCTCAGAGTGAGAGGAAGAGGAAGCATCTGTGTGAAAGGAACGAGCAGCTTGTTGGTCACCAATAAGTGGAGGAGACAACCTGGTTGCTTGTGTGCATGCACCCGCGCACATGTGTGTATGATGTGTGAGGCCCTTCCAAGGAGGTAGTGTGATTAATGCTCAGCCCACCGCCTCCTTCCAGCCTCTTTCTCAACAGACAAATAAAAAAACAGAGAGAGGAAGACAGATTAACAGCTCCCTTTGCTTTTCATGAGGACCTCACATTCTGTCAGAGCAGATTGATAACCACAGTGGTGATTGGACAGAAGTATACGTTGAGGCACTGTGTGAGGGTGAAAGGGGCGGGTTGAGTGAAAGGTAGAGAGAAAGTGTCAGGAATGAAAATAAAACGAGAGATCCTGTAATCCAATCAGGTTTCACCAATAACAATAATTATTGTGAATCACCTGTTTGGTGTAGCGGTAGATAGAAAGCCTTTGGCTTCTTCCAGTCACATTTAGTTTTAGTTGAATAAGAGTGTTTGCATTCATGATGGCGTAAGTGGAGCCAAGTTGCCTATAGTCACCCTATGCAGGAAGCTCATTTCAGTCGATGGTGTCCAGGATCCAAACCTTTTGACCATAGGTGAAGGTCAGAATGTAAACGGACAGTAAATCATGAACTTAGCTGCCTATTTCTAGCTGACCGCTCAGCCTGCAGCAGCCTTTACAGCCCCCTGCCCCCCGAGATTTACATTGATCCCCGTCCCAATGCAGGGCTCTGAAACACATTGTGAATATGACATGTGAAAAAGTCTTCTTCCCATTTAACTCGATCAGGCCTCACCACTCATTTTAACATTTATTTTTTAATATATAACTTGTTAGCAACTTCACTTTGCTACAGCCTCTATAAACTTGTAGAGCTGTCAGTCAGTTGGTTGTCATGACAACAAAGGCGTGTGGGCAGGCGTAAAATGGGAATCTGCTGGGAGAATGCAAAAAGAGAGTACGAGCGGATTTTAGTGTTTGTTCATTTTTTCAGCATTTCTGTCCTTTTGGTGGTGCGACTACACCTGTGTAACCTGTAATATACGCTGGAACCAGAGGTGTAGCATCTCTAAAGTGTGGGGTGTGGTCTGTGGATGTCATCGGCTGTAGAGACTTTTAATGGCTGTTTCTCTTTGTTTTTATTTAAACAATACCATAAAATGGTTACATTTAGTTTCATTAGAATTGCCCATGAATGTAACATTAAACAAAGTGGTGAATGGTGGTGGGGCATGTGAATATCAGGACATTCATCATCATCATCACGGCTCCTGCGAAGGGTCGGGTGTCGTCCTGCGCCAGTGCGTTGAGCCTAGGTGAACCAGTTGTTTTCAGTGCTGGTGATCTTGTGTCAGCTGCTCCGCATTTGCCACAGCAACTTTGGGTTAATGGAGGTTTCCCGCAACAACATCAAACCATTGGGTTTACCTTGTGGTCGTCTCCAGCCTGCAGCCCTAGGGTCAAACTTCTGTTTGGAGGATGTGGCCAAGCTAGCGGGTGCGGCGTTGCGCTGCCAGGCAAGATGCTCTGGGTTGGCGCATGCGTTCTTTTAGTACTAGATTGGAGACCCGCTGGGGCCACCTGATGTTCTCAATGGTTCTCAGCCCTGCTATCAAAGCCATCGATTCTTGCAGCCAGAGTCTTGTTTAAAGGCCAGGCCTCCGAGCCATAGACAGAATGGAGAGTATGGCAGAGTTGTAAATGTGGAGCTTCGTCTTGCGTGAGATGGTCTGGTGAGTGGTTTTCAGAGAGACAGCAGAGCTGATGCAGCCAGGGCTCTTCTGCGGTTGATCTCTGGTTTCAGCTCTCCATTGTCCGTCACTAAGGAGCCCAGATAAACAAAATTCTTGACAGGCTCGATGATATCATTACGAAGGCATATTGGAGGTGGATGTGGTTGTAGTGGAATAAACCGTTGTGTTTATTGTACCCACCTTCTGTGAATTACTTCAGTCTATTTTAGGATTTATGGAGGTCTCTCTTTGAGCTTGTAACCTTTGATATAGCTGAGATTAATCACAGATTTTAGACTAGGTTCCCTAAAAATACAGTGAGTTAGTTACCTACCGTTTGTTGATGAATCTGAACCAGAGTCGTGAAATAAATCTTATATAGAAAATGTATTCACAAAGCGGACGATAGTACACACATTTAACAGTTGAGGTAATAAGAACAGTGGCTAGTTAAACACGATGGTAATTGTGTTCTAGTTGGTTAAACTTTGAGATTAACGGCTGAGTCGGTGATGTTTAGACTACGGTTATTAATTTAGGTTAAGGAGTGAGTGAGGGGAAGAGTTACTGGTGGATCAGTGACGTGTTGGAGTGAGCGAGTTAGCTTAACAACAGGCCTCTGGTTTACCAGACAGGTTTCTCCTACCGGGGTGCACCGGTCCCAGTGGATCGTAGCCTGGCAGAGAGGAGAAGCTGTGGGGAAGCGGATGGTCCTTCCCGGCTGCTTCGTCCGGCCTCCGGTGACTGTCCAGTCGCCGGTCGGCGGTTGGCTTCGTCCGGGATCCGAGCTCCTAGCAGAGACATGGCTGGTGTCCCCATGCTGGTACGAGCAAAGACGGGTGTTGTCTTCCTCAGGGGGATTAATAGATTGGCCGGCAGGGCCGATCGGGTTTTGACAGATTCAGCTGTGTAGCAGGAAACAGCTGAAGCGTGGCTCATCGAGGCTTGATGAGAACTAACATGACAGTCAGCTCGAGGCAAGCTAAGATGGAGGTTAAAGAATCGTGGACCTATCAAATTACATTATTAAAGTCACATGACTCAACCTTTAATGTCAAAGGGTAATAAAAGTAACAGTATTACTGGTTTTTACCTTTAGCACAGTAGAAGTATGAAAATAATACTGAACTGGATCAACATTCTTAGTGCTGTAAGAGAAAGTGCATTAATCACATTAAGACATTTCTGTAACAGATTAAAGTGTCATTTTAGGAAGAGACACCGAGAGTCTTTAGCTTATATTATCATTATTATTAAAAGAGTCAGGTGGATTCTTCCGAAACAACCGAACCTTGGAGGAGTGTTGATTCAGGTTAAACACAGTAAAGATCCATTATAATTCAAGTTATTGGGAAAAGTTGGAGTAGTGTTTTGTGATGATCACGTGGGCAGAGGTCAGAGCATCTATTGATAATGCTACATGGTCTATCCCCGATATGCATGAACTTGGTTTGGTCCAGCTCACTTGGAGGCCAAGCATCTCTGCTTCTTCACTGTAGATGCCCAGAGCATCACTCAGCTCACTGTGGGATGTGCTGAGCAAGATGATGTCGTCGGCGTACTCCAGGTTGGTCAGGTGGTAGCTGCCAGAGGACACTCCGGGGACCTGATCACAAACCCTGCACATCAGATGTTCGATGAGGTAGTTGAAGAGGTCAGGAGCAGCCACGCAGCCCTGTCGGACGCCACTGGAGATGGAGAACCAGTCAGAGTCTCTGCCGTTGATACAGACACAGCTCTGTGTGTTGCTGTAGAGAAGTTTGAATAGGGCAACAATCTTGGGTGGTGCTCCTAGGGCTTGTAGGAAACTCCACGGTGAAGTGTGGCAAACGGTGTCAAAAACAGCCTTCAGATCTATGAACACAATATAGAGGTGTCGGCCTTTACGGAATTCGGGGGCTTTCCTGTTGTTACGTTTTTTCAGAGCTGCTCTGACTTGCTCAGGTGTTATGATGTCTGTGCGGCAGGCATTGCGGGGGGCTGCAGCATTGGCGGCTGCAAAGGTGGTGGGGTCGGCCGAGTTGGTACCGCACTGCAGCAGGAGACTGAAGTGCTCTTTCTAGGGTTCCAGGCAGTCTGCCTCAGTTGTTATGAGATTGCTGTCCGAATCTTTCGCCAGGGCTGTCTTAATGCATGGGCCGCTCTGGGTTTGGTGCAACAGATTAAAGACATGGCTCATGTTGTTGTTGATGGCCGCGGACTCTAGGTGTTGAGCCTCTGCTTGCCAGTACTTCTCCCTATCCTCAGCTATCGCCACATTGTGCTGATGGTTCAGGTGTCGATACTCTGTATGATTGCCACGGAGCCGGGCCTCACATCGCCGCTCTATGATCTCGAGCGTCTTCTCTGATATCCATGGCTTTTTCGGGGGAGGTCGAGAGCATCCAAGGACATCGCGAGCTGACTGGATGACACTGTCCTTGAAGGTCAGCCAGTTGTTCACTTTGTCGGGAGCCAGGTTATCTATGGTGTGGCTGAATTCTGTGGCCCGTCTTTTTGGAGTATTTGGTTCCTAATGTCAAAAATAGGTATTGTTCTTTTGAAAAAGAGTGAAAACACATTTGACACTGGGTTGGTGAGGAACTGATATACTTTCTTAGGTTTTGTCAGATCTGTTCTCTTGTCTTTCTTTGTTCTTTCAGGTTTTTAAAATAATTTTCACCTCTCCTTCCAATTTCATGTTGTTTGAAGATGAATTTGGTTAAATCAAATTCTGCAGCAAGGTGTGCAGGAGCTTTTAAAGCACTGGTAAGTGTAAGATTGGACTCTATAATTATAAAAAATAACTGGAAAATAACATTGAAGTAGAACCTACTTAACAGATGCCCGCTGGAGTCGAACCGTGTCGCTCTCCCTCTGTCGTTTGTGCTGAGCTGAGAGCAGGTTTTCTTTCTGAATAGCTTCTCATGTGTTGAACCAGTTGGCCTTCATGTCCATCAGCTCCAAAACTGAGAACAAAAACATGAGAATGGAAAATGATGAAGAAATGCACGGTGCAGTGGAGAATAGTGCTACATCCACATGTCCAGTCCAAAACAAGGTTAGCATTCATAATAAAATGGCCCTGATATGTAAAACTCTGGACTGTAGATGTGTTAAATACAAGTCACTAGATTCATTTGTCATATTACTTATGGCACCACCTTCTTTTCTTTTTGAAGTCACCCGAGTCACAAAAATGACAAACAAATGGTGGATCACCTCATCTTAGTTCTATTTCTAGACAGATGTAGTTCGAGCGTCTGCTCACTGCTCAGAGCTCAACCCGCGGGTCAGGGTTTTTATAGACCAGCGGGTCAGGGTTTTTAATCGACCAGAGGGTCAGGGTTTTTATAGACCCATGAGTCAGGGTTTTTATAGACCCATGGGTCAGGGATTTTAATCGACCAGCGGGTCAGGGTTTTTATAGACCCATGGGTCAGGGTTTTTAATCGACCAGCGGGTCAGGGTTTTTAATCGGCCAGCGGGTCAGGGTTTTTATAGACCCATGAGTCAGGGTTTTTATAGACCCATGAGTCAGGGTTTTTAATCGACCAGCGGGTCAGGGTTTTTAATCGACCAGCGGGTCAGGGTTTTTAATCGACCAGCGGGTCAGGGTTTTTATAGACCCATGGGTCAGGGATTTTAATCGACCAGCGGGTCAGGGTTTTTATAGGCCAGCGGGTCAGGGTTTTTATAGTCCAGCGGGTCAGGGTTTTTATAGGCCAGCGGGTCAGGGTTTTTATAGTCCAGCGGGTCAGGGTTTTTATAGGCCAGCGGGTCAGGGTTTTTATCGACCAGCGGGTCAGGGTTTTTATAGACCCGTGGGTCAGGGTTTTTATCGACCAGCGGGTCAGGGTTTTTAATCGACCAGCAGGTCAGGGTTTTTATAGACCCGTGGGTCAGGGTTTTTATAGACCCATGGGTCAGGGTTTTTATAGACCCATGGGTCAGGGTTTTTAATCGACCAGCGGGTCAGGGTTTTTATTGACCAGCGGGTCAGGGTTTTTAATCGACTAGCGGGTCAGGGTTTTTATAGACCCGTGGGTCAGGGTGTTTATAGTCCAGCGGGTCAGGGTTTTTATAAACCAGCGGGTCAGGGGTTTTATAGTCCAGCGGGTCAGGGTTTTTATAGTCCAGCGGGTCAGGGTTTTTATAGACCCGTGGGTCAGGGTTTTTATAGTCCAGCGGGTCAGGGTTTTTATAGACCAGCGGGTCAGGTTTTTTATAGAGCAGCGGGTCAGGGTTTTTATAGACCCATGGGTCAGGGTTTTTATAGTCCAGCGGGTCAGGGTTTTTATAGTCCAGCGGGTCAGGGTTTTTATAGTCCAGCGGGTCAGGGTTTT
>SSNR01000410.1:301550-349728 GCA_006937965.1 Callopanchax toddi | reverse complement strand
CGGCAGAAATCCAGTCCCTCAGGGAACGTCTTGCTGCACAAACGGAGGCCACCAAACGTATGGAGAGTCTGTACTATCAGGCTAAAGACTCGGCTTTAACCTTTCGCACCCAATTTGTTCGACAAAAGTGGGAAAGACAGGACGAAAGAGAGTTACTGATTGAGACCAACACAACTTTAATATCTAAAATTAAGATCCTTGAGAACAAACTTCTCACAGAAGCTTCAGTTGTTCAGGATTTGAAGGACAACGAAGCCCAGCTGCAGGAACTGCTTCATGATGCTAGGAAACAACAGAAGAACACCTTACTGGAACTGGAGGGCTACATTGCCAGAGAGATTCTAATGTGTTCCCAGCTTCAAGCATCAGAAAACAAGATCAAGGTGTTAAAAAGAAAGTCTCAGTCTACCTCCACAGGGGCCACACTGGAGGCCCAGTCCCACGAGCTGGAGAAGTGTAAGGAGACAGAAAATAGCCTTCGGTCCCAGCTTCAAGAAGCTAAGGAAAAGTTCAACAACTTAGAGGAACTACAGGAGGCTTTGAAGGATAAGGACATGGAGATTTTTAAACTGAAGAGAGAAATGGAGAGGCAGAGCCAGACAAAGAAAACCTGTGAAAATCTGACCTCTAACGGCATGGTACTGATCCAGCAACAGAGGGATCAGCCAAAGGTCAGTCAGGATTCTGCCAAGCTGGTGTCTCTGGAGCAGAGACACCAAAGAGAACAACTGGAACATGAGGAGCTCTTCAAAAATCAGGAGAGCAAAATCATCAAAGTGCAGGAAGCTGTCAGATCTCTGAAAGAGAGCAGGAACAGGTGGAGAACAATCGCTGGAAAGAACGCCACTGAAACAATGAGCTCTGAAAAAAGGAAGCGTAAGAGAAGTGAAGAGACAGAACCGGAAGCTGATACAACAGTAAGGCCTGTCTCTCAGATCCAGGGACAAGAGCTACCAGAGAAAAGGATCAAAACAGACCAGTAGGAGAACTGCCGCTTCCAGCTGGGAATAAAGTCCAAGTCCCTGTTTGTCATCCCAGTTTCACTTCACCCTCTGCCCTAAAAACATTCCCATCTCACAGAAGTATTGAACTCCACATCACACTCAACGCCTGCACAGTAAAAACACCAGTTTTGGTGGTGTTAGACACAATAGACACTAGAGAGGGTCTATTTGATCCCATGGACTCTTATAGACCCTCTCTAGTGTTGATTTAACACTGGTGTTTTGACTGTGTGGTATCTGGTTTTTAAAAAACGGGCAGCGCGGTGGAGAGATGCTCACTGGGTAGGTGTCTCTGTGCTGACTCTGACTCCCCTCCATCCGCGCTGTGTGGGTTTTCACCGGGCGCGCCAGTTCCCCCCACAGTCCAGATTCACAGCTCCCTTTATGAGTGTGTGTGGTAGTTCAATGGCCAGACTTTGTGAGAAAGGTGAGGGGATTTCTCAAAGACAAGTGGATCCTAAATCTAGGAAAGGAACTCTGTTCGGCCGCCATTACGGAGTCCGCCGCTCGCACGTCACCACTTTTCAGCGCAAAAATGGTGGTAATTAATGCACGCTCTATCACCAACAAGTCTCACATCCTGAATGATCTGCTCCGCTCAGAGAACTTCAACTTCTTATGGATTTCGGAGTCGTGGCACATCCAATCATGCACTGACAGCAAGGAAGATGCAATTTTTGTGGTGAAAGAGGATGTTTTCTCACATGCCAAACAAACTGAACTCGACATCTGGAAAAGAAACCCACGTGTTTGAAGAAGTAAAAGATGAGGGTCAGAAATGCATCTGGACGAG
Organism: Callopanchax toddi; assembly: GCA_006937965.1. Taxonomy (NCBI): domain Eukaryota; kingdom Metazoa; phylum Chordata; class Actinopteri; order Cyprinodontiformes; family Nothobranchiidae; genus Callopanchax; species Callopanchax toddi. Next base: position 347,931 of record SSNR01000410.1, on the reverse strand, counting down.
GTGGGTGTGCACACTCCAAGAAACACCAGATGGTGTAGCTCCTAAAGCTAGACTTGTTGCAAGAGGCTTTGAGGAAATAAACACTCAGGAACTTCCAAAAGACTCCCCAACATGTTCCTCAGAAGCTCTAAAGATGGTCTTGGCTGTTATATGTCCAAATAAATGGATATTAAACTCCATAGACATTACAGCAGCCTTTTTGCTGGGTAATGCTTTAACCAGAGATGTTTACGTTCGACCACCTCCAGAAGTAAAGAGTGAAGGACTTGTGTCTATGGATTGGCAGATGCATCTTTGTACTGGTACAACAGGGTGAGGGACACCATGCAGCAGCTGGGAGGAACCGTGTCAAAAGTTGATCCAGCTGTCTTCTACTGGTTAGATGACTCCTACAATGTGACAGGAGTTCTTGGATGCCATGTAGATGACTTTATATGGGGTGGCTCAGACAAGTTCTCCACAACTGTGATCCCCAAACTGAAAGTTGCTTTTCAAGTTGGACGAGAAGAGCATAACGACTTCAGCTACATTGGAAGTCTATTATAATACTATTGTGTTATTATTATTCTTTTAATGCATTTATTGGTTGTTTAATTGTGTTGAAAAAAATAAAATAAAATAAAAAACAAATATCCCCTTCGCAGAATCGCCACCTTATCGTGGTGGAGGGGTTTGCGTACCCCCATGATCCTGAAGCTGTTTGTCTGGGTGACCCATTCCTGGTAGGGTCTCCATGGCAACATGGCTTTAGGTGGGGGGTCAGACTAAGAGCGATTCAAACACCTAGAGGACCACACCTGTAATATGCAGACAGGGTGGACCTATGGGGCATCCTGTAGATTCTTTAAATTCTCAGATTTGCTTTACCTCCTCATTGTCACACCAAAACACTAAAGGCTCTGGTAACGGTACTCTCAGAAATGAGATGGGGTTCGAATCCCTGCAGTGTCGTTCTCATTGTGTTGACATTGACAGGAAAGAAAACTGAGATTTATGACAAGTGTCAGAAAAAATCACTGTACTGCAGACATTTGTATCACCAGCGAGTCTCAATTAAGACTGCACAAAAACTTTGGCCAGCGAAAAAATTCAGCCAAAAATGACCCAAAAGTGCAATTATATGGAGAGCCAAAAGCGACTAAATTAAATACATAAATAAGGCATTAAATATTTAAATACAGCATTCATTCATTCATTAAATGTGCCATTAATTAAATTAAATAATTAATTCAATGTGCCAAAAAAAAAATCTTGAAATAATTATAAATGTCAATTTAATTATTTCATGGTGTCTGTATTTAATTATTCATGAATTGAATGTGTCATTAATTAATCAAATACTTATTTAAATGTGCCCCCCCCCAAAAAAAAAAATTATTAATTAAAAATGTTTGTTTAATTATTTCATGATGTTTGTATTTAATTAATAGAATTGCTGAATTTACCTTAGGATTTTACCCAAGGGATCAATAAAGTAAATCTTTATTTTTTTTTAACAATTAATTAATATAGCCAATTTAAAAGATTAGGCCTCTTAAAAATAAATAATAAAAAATGTGAACCCTTAACAAAGCCCTTTTCTCAGATTCTTCTTTAATTAATAGTGTTTTCTGCCTGTAATTTGACTAAACCACTTGTTACACCTACTCTTATCAACATTTTCTAGCATTAACTCTGAGCATTGTGTAAATAACTTCAACATAGTGTCTCTAACACTAACAGATACCTCCTCACCTGTTCTTACCAGTTTTTCTAACTGCGGCTGCACCACCTGGCTTCCGTAGTTTTACTGATGGTGCGTTCAACAAAACGAGGACAAAACAGATAAACTATAAACTGATCAACCGGTTTAACGCGGCGTCATTGTTGTTAAATAGCGGGACGGTTCTCCCCCACGCCCCTCCGGGGAACAAGTTGAGCCACGAAACCTCCGTTAAACGTCACATGAACGAGCGCTGACTCGGTGGCGGACACACAAACACACGCGCGCACACACAGCATTTGCAGCACCTGCAGCTCGCCCTGCAACCCGCGTGAAGCTGCTCAGTATAAAAGTAGCTCGTGAGAGAAAAAAGGCTGAACACCCTAAATTAATCGATGTAACCATTGTTTTCACCGATGGGAGACGAGAGAGAGAGATACGTTGCGCATTTAGCAGTCAGTGTGATGCACGCCAAAACTACCGGTGCAGTCAGATTATACACGTCATGATCGGACCACCGGTTCAGATCGGTGAATCTCCACATCCCTAGTGTGCAAGGAGAACTCAACCACTGACTGCACTGACAGACTTGGTATTTGTTTTGTTGTTCTAATAAACTGTTCAACTGACAGTTTTTGTTTTTGTATTTTCTTTGTTTTGTTAGGGTTAGGTTGTTAGTAGGCTAACCTACTTTAAAAACTCTAGTTCTTAGTGAATCTTAAATACACAAAGTAGAAATTATGACAGTTACTCTAATAGAGTTTACTTCACCAGAAAGTCACTTTTTTCAGTGTACAGTGTTTGATGCTAAGCTAAAGTAAAAAGAGTACTGTCGGATCAGTAAAACAGCTGGGCAGTTTACTAATAGTTTTTGCCCAATGACCTAACTCTGAGGAATATTTCAACAGACAATAAATCACTTGGCGGTGGAGTATCCCTTTAACTTTAGTCAAACTCTCACCCTGATGTAGAACATGCTGGAGACGAGGAAACTGGTCACTCAGCTGGTGAGATGGTAACATGGTGAATTTAAGACTACACACACACACACACACACACACACACACACACACACACACACACACACACACACACACACACAAACAAACACACACACACACACACACACGCCACCTCCGTCTCTGAACAGAATCAAATGAGAACCTGAATGAAAACCTGTTCCTTGTTAGAGTTCTATCACAGTCTGTTCAGACTCTAGGTCAGCTGGTCTTCTTGGTGCACTAACTGTGATCAGGTGTGAACCAGTTCTTGTGATTTCTGAGACGATGAATCCTCAGTGACTCTCTGTGTAATGGATGCTCTGCTCTCCTTGAAGATCAGCCAATGGGGAGAGCTTTTAGAGACCACGTAGATTCCCAGGTCCATGATGAGGACTGGCTGATCAGCTGATTTAGATTCTCTATGGATCCATGTGCTGAACTGGACCTGGTGTTAGATCAACCGACCCACCAGAACCACCTCTCAGGTTTCTTTAACCTGCTGGTTCAGGTGGACTGATCTTAGTCTGATAGGATGAACAACAGGACATTTCCTGCCTGATGCCTCTTTGGGTTAAATAAAATGTTTTCATTACATGTTCCCTGTAGATCTGGACTATCTCAGTCCTCACTGAGCTCTAAGGTCTGAAAATTACTTTGCGTATAACATTTTTTCTGCTGAGCTTAAGTAGACCTTTACAAAGGATTCTACAAAGTTTTATAAATGAGGCTCCTGGTCTTTTGCTACAGGATTTTATTCACCACTGAAGGCTCTCTCCTCTCTTTTGTATAATATATATTTTCATTCGTCTCTGTTTCTGTCTCCATCGTTCTCTCTTTGTCTAGAGAGCAGGGGGTGTGTTAGGTAGCTAATGGCCAGAACCCTCTCTCTAATGTGTTACACATAGACACACGGACTCCTTCACACATGCACATGAACACAAACACAGATGGACATCTACACACCTAAATCCCACTGTGACATCATGATGGAGAGCCAGGTGCTGCTGGCTAATTTCTGCTTCCATGTGTGTGCAGGAGCTAGTGAATGGGTATGAATACTAAACAGCCAGCTAATGGTATCTATTGAGTGTGTGTGTGTGTGTGTGTGTGTGTGTGTGTGTGTGTGTGTGTGTGTGTGTGTGTGTGTGTGTGTGTGCGTGCGTGCGTGCGTGCGTGCGTGCGTGCGTGTGTGTGTGTGTGCACAAAGCAGATAGCTAATGATCTCTTTTCTTAGTGAACAAATTCACTGCTAGTCTCTACACACACACACACACACACACACACACACACACACGCACACACACACAGTTAACAGTTAACACACTTAACTAGAACACACACATTACGATCAGCATTCATCATTCAGGCATGGAGAAATAAGACCCTGAGTGATACAAAGGCTGGGAGCCTGTGGAGCTGTTGGTTTGTTTTTGTAAAATGTTGAAGGAAGCATCACATCTTACTGAAGTGATGAGACTTGTTATTAACATCTGTATTATAAATCAGTCAGGGACCATGAGGATATGTGCGTGCAGCATCTTCAGATGCATCATCAGTGACATAACCTGGGGTTACTGGGTGTTTTGGGTCTTTCGACACCCGGGCCGGGCGACCCAGCTGAGGTTGATCAGACCCCAGCAGCAACTAGATCAGCCCTCTTTCTCCACAGCCACCTTGTTGTCTTCTCTGCAGCTTGACAGATGGATCAGATGGTCCTCTTCTTGGTTGAGGACTTTGCAGAGTCAGCATCCTGCTAAACCTCTACTTCCCCCTTTGTTGGCTCGTAGTGAGTTTTCCAGCCCCGTTCCCAGCACCCCTCTACCAGCTCCTGGTACTTAGTGCTTTTTATTCATTTGCCTCTTCCATCTGCTCTTCCCAGGGCACAGGTAGTTCAAGCCTGTTTTGTTGTCATGGATATGGTGATTATATCTGGCTGGAGGGGTGTTGTAGTAATATGCTGAGGGAGCTGCTTCCCCAGGTCGACTTGCAGCTGCCAGTCTGAGGCTGATCAGGAGACCTGGTCTTGGTCTTTGTCAGCAGGGTTTCTCTCCAGCTTTGAAAAAGATGTTTCTTATCTTCTGGGCATGATGGTGTCTTCCAGGGATGATGACATTACCTATGATAATAAATGGTAAAGGTCCTGTGTTTCTGTAGATGTTTCTATAGTGCTACACTCCCCAAAGTGCTGTACAACATATCAGTCATTCACACACTGGTGGTGATCAGCTACAGCCTCAGCTGCCCTGGAGCACTGACAGAGGTGGAGATGCCATGCACCAACACCACCAGGTCCCTCTGACCTCCACCAGATCCCTCTGACCTCCACCAGGTCCCTCTGACCTCCACCAGGTCCCTCTGACCACCACCAGGTCCCTCTGACCTCCACCAGGTCCCTCTGACCTCCACCAGGTCCCTCTGACCACCACCAGGTCCCTCTGACCACCACCAGGTCCCTCTGACCTCCACCAGGTCCCTCTGACCTCCACCAGGTCCCTCTGACCACCACCAGATCCCTCTGACCACCACCAGGTCCCTCAGACCATCACCAGGTCCCTCTGACCACCACCAGGTCCCTCTGACCTCCACCAGGCCCCTCTGACCACCACCAGGTCCCTCTGACCACCACCAGGTCCCTCTGACCTCCACCAGATCCCTCTGACCTCCACCAGGTCCCTCTGACCTCCACCAGGTCCCTCTGACCTCCACCAGATCCCTCTGACCACCACCAGGTCCCTCTGACCACCACCAGGTCCCTCTGACCACCACCAGGTCCCTCTGACCTCCACCAGGTCCCTCTGACCTCCACCAGGTCCCTCTGACCACCACCAGATCCCTCTGACCACCACCAGGTCCCTCAGACCATCACCAGGTCCCTCTGACCTCCACCAGGTCCCTCTGACCTCCACCAGGTCCCTCTGACCTCCACCAGGTCCCTCTGACCACCACCAGGTCCCTCTGACCTCCACCAGTAGACAAGGTGGGTCAAGTGTCTCTAAGAACACAACGATAAAGTAACCCAGCTGGAGCTGGGATTGAACCGGTGACCCTCCAGTTGCCAGACCAGCAGGGTATTAGCCAAAAACTGGGAAAGTGGGTGTCCCCTACTTGTGTCTGTGTGTATGTGTGTGTGTGCGTGCGTGTGTGTGTGCGTGTGTGCGTGCCTGTGTCGAATGAAATTAAATAATGTTTAAATGTTTTAAATGAAGAGTATGAGGTAATTTTGAAAATGTAAATCCAGATGGCGTCCATGACAGGTTTGAAAGTCAGAACATGAATGTGGTGGAAATGGATGAATGTTCTTTCGCTTCTCTCTGCTGCTTTTCATTCATATTTATTTTGTGTGTGAATTCTGTTTGCTCTTGTTTTTCTTGTTTTGAATGAAAAAGTGAAAGATGATCATCATCTCAGCCTCATCAGTTTGCTGCTGCCTGATGCTGAAAGGCAGCAGGTAGAGGAGACACCTGGCAGGGCGTTAGTTATTTCCTGTTATAGACCCATGCTTAAACTAAAGTAACGCCACTTGAAGCTTCTCAAACACACGTACCCATACCTTAAACTAAAGTGCTGTTTTAACACACTTGTTCCTGCATGCTACACTCTACTCATTTCAAAACTGAAATCTCAGGGTGCTATATGGAAAACACATGTATCCACAATACAAAACACACTGGGTAATTGCAACCACTCAAATACACACTTGAAGCCACTTACTTGCTAAACTGATCACCAATCAGCCAGCTACCCTTAGTTTAACCATTTCAAGAACTTTGCAAGCATGGATGGAGGGAGAAGAAGAGGAAGAGGATGGGGAAGAGGAGGCAGAGGAGGACAAGGTCAAGGTTGAAGAGGCCATGCACGAAGCCCTATTCCTGATGATATAAGAGCAACTCCGATGGACCTTGTCAGAGCTTCAGTTTGACACAGATGTGAGTGGTATATTTCCCAGTGTTGTGTCATGTTTACAAAACTGTAATGACAGCATGTTCTATCATTTATAGATTTTGGCCATTTTGGGGTCTTTAACAGAACCAAGGACTCAGTGAGCTGGACCTAACCTGGGAGGCTGACGGCTCCGTATCAGAGCATTGTAATGATTTTCTGAAGCTGCTGCTGCTCTCATGCTGAAGTCAGAGTTTTTCCAGTAGTATGTGTTTTTGCTGACTGGCTTTGGCAATATTCAGATTTCATTTTACTTACACAAAATGCAAATTTGCGATTAGATATTACACAAAATGAGGATGGCTTTGCCAACAAATTTAAAAGCCATGTCTCTTGTGATTTAGGCCATCATTTTTGAAAACGTCATCCAAAAGACCAGCCACTCTACCAACTGAGCTATACTGCATAAACTTCTGGCACTGGCTTCACTTGATCTGTGCACCAGCGGTAGCCACTTTCTGCAAAGGCCTTCAGACAGCTAAGGGTGTCTTAAAGGTCCCATCCAAGGCATATGGCATTTTGGTGTCTCACTTTTGCCCCACATACAGAGAGGTTGTTTGACCATATACAGCAGTGGTTGGCAACTGGTGGCCCGCAGACCAAATCCGGCCCACAACCCACGTGGTTCTGGCCCTCCAGCCTTATATGAACTTTCTGTTTTTTGCTTGCATGAGTTTTTGTGCACGTCGGTGCCCGATCCCTAAACAATGACATTTAAACATACAATGAAAGTTAGTTTGGACCAGGTATCAAACCCATACTGTCCCAGGAGGGAGTCAGTGTCACTAACCACTAGGCTACAGTCTCTGTTAGGAAAGCACTGAGGTTATAATGGTTATACCTTTTTTTCCAGCTTTTCCAAGTTGGCATTCCCTCGGATCCTCTGAGAAAGCAGGTCAATTATTGGAGCAAGGACAGGAGGAGAGGCATCCACTCGGATTCTGAGTCAGTGACTGCTTCAAAGTCAGGAGGCAGAGACGAGTCAGACCCTCGGTGAAACAAAGTCAGTAACTGGATCAAGTACAGGAGACTGAGTCAGGGCGTCCACAGAGGGAAATCTACAACACAGACCAAGACTTTAAGCAAACAAAGACATGAACATTAACACAAGAGCACCCAGGGGCGCGAACACATGAGGAGGAAACGAAACTAAAACAGCTGAAGTACAAACAGAACTGACTAAACAGCTGAATCAGAACAAAGCAGATGAAACAGAGAGCGAACCAAAATGAGTCATGTCGCGTTACGGAATACGCTAACCCAGTGACATGTGACCCCTGGTCACTCACACACACTACTGTACTTTTTCTGCCAATAATCTGGATTATAATGACCCTTCATCCTGTCCTAACCTCTTATAACCTGACTCAACATTCCTACAGATGTCCTCCAACCTTCTGGTCAGATGACCTCACTGGACTCTCTTAGTTATAATAAACTCAGATTCTCATTCAGCCTCCTTTCTTATGACACTAGTTTAGTCTCTTGTTTACATTAAATGTGCTCACAGTGTTCCTGCTCCAAGGTCATCCACTCAGTGTTATAAATGTGTTCTTCTGTTTCAGTCTTATGTCTACATAATCCTTCAATCATATTATTTACACATTTCTACCTTTCCTAAGGTTAAACTACTGTTTAAAGGTAATTTTTTTCAGTAATCATCTGTTACTGAACCACTGGTTAATTTATTATATATCATAAATGATACTTTTATACTATTCGAAATGTCACTTTATATAACTAATACCAAGCTCATTTGCACTACTCTACATTGTTCTGTTTGCACCATATCAGCCCTGTGTGATAAGTCTCTCTAGTAGAACAATTATTCAGTTATTTACCTCTTTATTCCTCAAATTTGTGTTCTTAATGTTGTTGTTGCGGATTGAGAGAAAACAAAATTTCGATTCTGTTTATGTATGCCCTGCAGAATTGACAATAAAGCTGACTTTGACTTTTGACTTTGAAATGGTATTTAAACTGTGTGACTTTAAAAAGTTGAGTTCTGTTACTTGATAAAACCCCTGTTTCATTGGTCCTTTAAAGCAGCACTGAGCGACTTTTAACCAGTAGGGGGCAGTAGGGGGCTACGATTGAAAGTTTCACTTTGCTGTTGTAAATCATCTCATGCCTGAACTTTTTTCCAGCCCAGTCTGCGACAGCTTTCAGCTATTAATCTGTCAGACAAGTTGTTGCTTTTACATTTCTTTTGAATGTATAAGTTCATAAACAGTCTATCTTTCTCTCTCTGCCTCTCTCTCAGCTGTCCGAGCATACAGGTGTGCGTTTCAGGTGTGTGAGCAGAATAAAACGAACCTGACGAGACTTTAGGGTCTGCTGGTGAGCAAAACCCCCGGGTCCCTTGTAGACCGGCTAAGATCTGACGGACTTTAGATCTCGTTTGGCTGGCGCCTGGCGCAAAACATCGCGGCTAGCAGCTAGCTCCTGGGTGTAGGCTAATCTAGTCCGGTGTTGACGTTTCATGCGGGTCGTGCATCATAGATTCGATGGATTTATTTACCTGTGAGGTGTTGTAGAGGAAGGCTTTGATTATCAGGCGTAGCTGCGGGATGACATCGCCTGGTTCAGCCTCGGGTCTGCGTGTCAGCCAAGCCGCAGCTGGAGGCACTGAGCCGGAGGGGAGAGCGGTGGAGCCTCCACTGTCCTGTCCGGGGTATGGGAACAACACCTCCGTCGCCCCACACCATTGGCCGTGGGGGGGTCGACCTGTCCGCTTCATAATCATCCTCCTCTCTGGCTTGTTGTTTTTACCTTCCGGCTTCACCGTGCTCTAGTCAGCTAGAGATTCAGGTCTCATCAGGTTCGGGCTGAATTATTTATATATTTATTTATCTGTGAGGTGGTGTTGAGCAAATCTTTCAGAACATTATTTTCTACTATATTTCAACATCTGGTTAATAATCAGACTGGTTAAACTGAAATACTTGCTGAAACAATTCCTCCTCGGCAGAAGTCCTCCCCCTAGCGTTCTTAGACCTGTTCTACCGTAAAGCAAAAAGTTACATCATTTTTGAGACTCGAGTTGAGCCTCAAAACTGTCTAGTGTGGTATCTGGCCAGTAGAGGGGAGCAGAGTGCTGTCAAACATGAAACTGGTCAAGTTTCTAAATAAATAATCATTGAGATCAATTTTAATGCTCTAACTTAAAGTGTTAAAAACTGTCCAGTGCTGCTTTAAGATCCCTCATTCTAATTGGCTCACTTAAAGCAGCAATCTGGAGGATTTCATCAAGAGAGCAGTTTTTGAATCTAGCGTCCAAAGGCTCCTCCTCAAAACATCTCGACACGCGCGTCCGGGCGCGTGTGCACATGGCGCATATACGTTGCGGGCATGAACTGTACAGCTCAATGTATAGGGTTTAATCACTCACAGTTCACAATCTTATTCCAACAACACTACGAGGGTCTGAAGAGCCCTCTCTGTCCCTGCTGCTTCTGATATTAGCTCTGTTAGCAGAGAGCTGCTGCTGGACTCTGAAGCTGAACTTGACTCGGCCCTGGATGAACTTTCTGACCAAAATAAACGCGTAACCCTGTCAAGCCTTGCCATTCTGTGAGGTGAAAGGTTTAAAAATAAAAATAAACCCGTCTTTAGCTGGAGAATGGGTAGGTTTTTAGTAGAAATGAGCCATGAGGCTGAGACGCAAACAGAGAAACACACGGAGCGTCCTGTACGACAGCGCCCCCTACTGGTACAGGTTTGGTCGATGCGCGTGCATGTTGAGAGAATGCAGACATTTGAATTTCATTGGCTGAAAAATGTCGGCGGCAAGAAATATTAGGTGCGTTCGAGATGAGCCAGTTCTGCGCAGATCCGATCACCGGTGATCGGCGCCCAGTGCATGCCGGTTAGATTTCTGTCCGACTTGACGCCGACTTACTCTGATGTCATGCCTACGTAGGCAACGATAACCTCGTGAGATCAAGGCGGACGCAGATTTTGGAGCAAGGCGCTGCAGTTGCTCTCCACCGGCTGCAAAACCGAGAGCATGATGGGAAACGCCTGGCTCTCACCTGATCTCAGATCTGATTGGTTCACGTTTTGATCCAAACATCCTGTTGCAAAATGCGAAATGTTATTTGTTTAAATATATATTGTAAATTCATGCCACGTTGATGATGTCACTATAAAGGCCACAGTGAGAAATGTGATTTGTTTCAAAGAGTTTTCAGTAGGAACTGTTTCCATTTTCTATAAAGTTCTAATAAAACTACTGTCTGATTTTTATAATCATATCATTTAGTACAGAGCAGTATCTTGTTTACTTTCTTTGACTGATCTGATCTATCTAGATATATGTCTATTATTAGTTTGCTTTAGTGTTGATACTTTATATTGTTCACTCTTGAATTTGTTTTGAAATACTTTGAACTTCAAATAAAGATTTTGGAAAAAACGGAAAGTCATCTGCTATTACGGACATTAACGCGATATCTTCAGACATATCATCACCTACAAGCTACATTTAGGAAAATCTGTCCGACTTAAAAGCAGACTTTTGGTCGCGCCCCCTGCTGCGTCCGCCTGCTCTCGTCTGTTCTCCAGGCGAGGCGCAGTTCATCTCGAACAAGCCCAATGTAAAGGGGTCTCTAGGAGGAAGGAGGGTCTTCATCAGAATGACAGATGTTGTGGAACTCAACCATAGATCATAGTTTAGACCTGAAATATCATTTAGAACATTTAGAAAACTTTGATACAGAGAAAAATAATCCAGAGAGCCGCTTTAAGATAACAGTGTTCTTATGCTCATTTTCACTTCCTTGAACACGTCAGTTCAGGTTCTTCATCAGACCTGTTGCCAGCTTCACTGACCCGCTACTCAGAGAAGCCACTCAGAGACGGCCTCTGCCTGCCGATCTCCTCCAGCTGAACGCAGAGATATGTGGCCTTGACTGGGTCCCAGCCCCAGGAATCTCTGCTTGTCGGCTCCGGGAGAAAACACGCCAGTTTCTCTCCTCTCCACCATGAGCCTCAACCCGTTCCCATCATGGGTCTTGAACTGAATCCTTACAGCCGACAGATCTCAGGGCTGAACGGTGTCCAACGGCGACCTCGATCCCCTGAGGACCCCCCTCGATGACCGGGGAACCTCTTCCACTTCGGTGTCTCGAGTTCCTGAAACGTGTCGGACCCACGAGACCGTCTGGTACAGTAAGAACTCCACAGATCTGATAATGAGGAGCTTCCTTGATAAGTTAATAACAAAATTAACTCATCCAAATGTCCCCTTTGCAACTGACTCAGCATCTGAACTAGACTAAACTCCCTCTCAAAACAGACTCAGACTTTTAAACTCATAATTACACCTCCTTAATCACTCCTCATCATGTTTAAGAGTTATTATGATTTAAATGAAACTACTTCAGCACTGCCTCATTTCCTATGTATCATCATAGCCTTTTATAATTATACGATTGTTCCATCTTTCATTTTGTCTTTGCTTCAGATTATTAAAGGTATTATTCCCTGAAATGCAACCAAAAAGAACCTAATATACCTTCAATAAATATTAACCATTTTCCTAAGGTTAAATGTCACAGTTCAACACTTTTCATCTAATCCTTAAATGAGTTTAATATTTACTTGGAGAGGGTGTAGCGGGCCCGGATGTAGGCATGGGCAAGGGGGGGCATTGCCCCCCCAAATTTCATGACTGCCCCCCCAAACGCGATTGCATGCAGAAATACCGAATTTAAAAAATATTTCAGTAAAAAATGGTCAGAGTGAGCGCTCTCTTCCATTTGTCCTCATTCAAAGTAGCTACTGATTGGTAGATGCATAGGGAGGGTGTGGCCAGTCGCTGTACTTTGTTGTCGCTCGCTCAGTTTCAGTAGAGCTGGCCTGCCCGCTGTCCCTGTCGCTCTCAGCCCGGCTTTGGCCGCTGCGGGTGATGCAATCACCGGTTTGAACACAGCAGCACAGTCACAACCCACAGCTCTGGTTTTCCCCAAGCGTCATTCTGCCCAGGCTGCTTACTGTATATAAGTCATAAAGAAATAAAAACAACAAACAAATATATAAAAACGAAATAAAAAAGACAGAAATACAATAAACAATAAAAAATGGATAAAGGATATATGGATAAAAATTAAAAAAATAATAAAATAAAAGACAAAAAAGAGGTTCAATAGATATATAAGATAGGAAAAAATAAAGAAGATAAAAAGTAATATAAAACACAAAAGATAGGTTCAACAGATAGGATAGATTAAAAAAATAAAAATATAATCTAAAAGACAAAAAATAAGGGTTAAATAGATAGATAAGATAAGATTAAAAATAAAGAAAAAAATCAAATCAAATAAAAGGCAAAAACAAAATGACACAGAAAGAAAGAAAAACAAAAAAAACACAAAAAAGAACAAAAAAAACAAAACAAAACAAAAAATACAAAAATACAGAACAAAAAACACAAAAAGAACAAAAAACAAAACAAAAACACAGAACAAAAAAACAAAACAAAAAACACAAAAAAGAACAAAAATACAGAACAAAAAACACAAAAAGAACAAAAACAAAAACAAAAACACAGAACAACAAAACAAAAAACACAAAAAAGAACAAAAAAACAAAAAACACAAAAAGAACAAAAACAAAACAAAAACACAGAACAAAAAAAAACACAAAAAAGAACAAAAATACAGAACAAAAAACACAAAAAGAACAAAAACAAAAACACAGAACAACAAAACAAAAAACACAAAAAAGAACAAAAATACAGAACAAGAAACACAAAAAGAACAAAAAACAAAACAAAAACACAGAACAAAAACACAGAACAACAAAACAAAAAACACAAAAATACAGAACAAAAATACAGAACAAAAAACAGAAAAAGAACAAAAAAGAAAACAAAAACACAGAACAAAAAAACAAAACAAAAAACACAAAAAGAACGAAAAACAAAACAAAAACACAGAACAACAAAACAAAAAACACAAAAAAGAACAAAAATACAGAACAAAAAACACAAAAAGAACAAAAAACAAAACAAAAACACAGAACAAAAAGACAGAACAACAAAACAAAAAACACAAAAAAGAACAAAAATACAGAACAAAAAACACAAAAAGAACGAAAAACAAAACAAAAACACAGAACAACAAAACAAAAAACACAAAAAAGAACAAAAATACAGAACAAAAAACACAAAAAGAACAAAAAACACAAAAAGAACAAAAAACAAAACAAAAACACAGAACAACAAAACAAAACAAAAAACACAAAAAAGAACAAAAATACAGAACAAAAAACACAAAAAGAACAAAAAACAAAACAAAAACACAGAACAACAAAACAAAACAAAAAACACAAAAAAGAACAAAAAAAACCAAAACCTAACCAGATGAGGTCAGCCTCAACAGTGCATCAGCCAGTGTCCTACTTGTTCCGTCCCAAGCCCGGGTAAATGCAGAGGGTAGGGATCAAATATGAACATAAATCTATGGATATAGGAACTGATATGATGATGATGTAGTTTTTGATGCATTTAAGGGATTTAAGCATGTCCAGACTGCACCCCCCCCCCCGATGTTCTACCTGCCCCCCTTAGTGGGGCTGGCTGGATCCGGCCCTGGGGTGTAGCCTATCACAACGCTACAGTCATAAACCAAAACACAGGGGCCTGGGGTGTGACACTGTGTGGAATGTTTTTTCTTTTTGCTGCTTAACAACTACAAGAATTGATACAGGAAGTGGACTGATAAGAAAAATCGACAACGGCATTGATACTGATAAAAAAATGATCAGTTCCCACCCCTAGTCACTTCGTCCACATCTCCTCTCTCTAGCTTTACTCTCTTTACTCTCCATGTTTGTAGTTCCTGTTCTCACTGCCACTGACTTGGTTCTGTTTTAGAAACAACTGATCCCAGTGGGCTGAGACATTAGGCTCCGCCCACTCTGAGCCTGGTTCTTCCTGTTCAGAGGGAGTTTTCCTTCCCACGTTCGCCCTCCTACTGAGCTGCTCAGAATCTTCAGTCCAGTCAGCTGGTTCCTTTATAACGGGAAAGTTTGACTAATCATTTTATAAAGAATCTGATTTTATTACAACTGAATTAAATGAACTGAAATGGGTTTTCCTGAATCTGGACCAGACGTGATCTGGATTTGTTTCTTTGTTCTGCTTTGAGACGACATGTTGTGAACTGGAGCTTTATGAATAAACTGAACTGAAGCGATGCAGCTGATGACAAAGTGAAACATTTTCATGTCACATTAAACTAAAAAAGGCCACAAAGTGCAGGACAGTGTGACCTTCTGCTGTGCTCGGGGTCATAGGTCAGGTTAGAGGTGAAACAGCTGCTGTGGCCTGGAGATAGAAACCCCTTGTCTGCTGCTTTCATCAAATTCAAAATAAAGAGAGCTACCAAGCAGATCATTTTCTTGGGAAATGACTCAACTTCCAGAGCCTGGAGGCCGCCGCCCCAAAGGCTTGGTCACCACGGGACCGCAGCCTGGTCTTAGGGACCTCCAACAACAGTTGGTTTGCTGACCTGCTGGGGTATAGATATTCAGCAAGTCCACAATATACTGATAAATGAAAGATAAATGAAACAATGGAGTTTATTTATATGTAGACACAAACGCATCGTTCTGGTCAGAACTGGGACCATGTATCAGAGGGAGAACATTAGCCTAATACATCTGTTCTGTTTAGTGAAGACACATCTTCGTTCCTGCCACAGCTCTAGCATCATCATTTTCAAGTGTTATATTTTGACTGTTTACACAAAAACGTGTTTATTTTTTATTGTTTTTTAAAATGCGTTATGAGGCTCGTAAAATGTCATTTTCATTTTCATTCCACGCAAAGATGAAGCAATAAAAGACTTTAATCTATCTTCACACAACACTGTCCCTATGTGGGCAGCAACCAGGACCAGGCCAAATGACAAAAAGAAACTGAACATACAGAAATCAGAAAGCTCTAGGAGAAAAGACTAACTATTAACAAAATGAAAAGAAAGAAAGAAACCTCCAAAAATAAAGACTAAGATTATTGTTCTTGTCCTTTAAGCACTTTGTTTGTCACAATCTGCATGTGTGTGTTTATTGTTGAATTTAGCGCTTTTTTTTTTTTTGTCCCAAGTCTGTAACGGGCAGTTAAATATAAAAATAAATTAATCTCAATTATAACAATAATAGGCCTACATGTGAATAAGTCAGCAGGAAACATTTTCATCAAAAACCTTCTCTAATTCACATACATGTGTGCACAACTACACCCCCCAGTGGCAGGACCAAGGACTGCAGTCTGACAGAAAGATACATGCTGGCAACCTGTGGTGGTTTGTGTTGGTCTGTGGTGGTTTGTGTTGGTCTGTGTACGTTTTTGTTGGTCTGTGGTGGTTTTTGTTGGTCTTTGTTGGTCTGTGTACGTTTTTGTTGGTCTGTGTTGGTCTGTGGTGGTTTGTGTTGTCTGTGGTGGTTTGTGTTGGTCTGTGTAAGTTTTTGTTGGTTTGTGTTGTCTGTGGTGGTTTGTGTCGGTCTGTGTTGGTCTGTGGTGGTTTTTGTTGGTCTGTGGTGGTTTTTGTTGGTTTGTGTTGGTCTGTGGGTTTTTGTTGGTCTGTGTTGGTTTTTGTTGGTCTGTGGTGGTTTGTGTTGCCTGTGGTGGTTTTTGTTGGTCTGTGTAAGTTTTTGTCGGTTTGTGTTGGTCTGTGGTGGTTTTTGTTGGTCTGTGTAAGTTTTTGTTGGTCTGTGGTGGTTTTTGTTGGTCTGTGTTGGTCTGTGTAAGTTTTTGTTGGTCTGTGTTGTCTGTGGTGGGTTTTGTTGGTCCGTGTAAGTTTTTGTTGGTCTGTGGTGGTTTTTGTTGGTTTGTGTTGGTCTGTGGTGGTTTTTGTTGGTCTGTGGTGGTTTTTGTTGGTTTGTGTTGTCTGTGGTGGTTTGTGTCGGTTTTTGTTGGTCTGTGGTGGTTTTTGTTGGTCTGTGTAGGTTTTTGTTGGTCTGTGGTGGTTTGTGTTGGTCTGTGTTGGTCTGTGGTGGTTTTTGTTGGTCTGTGGTGGTTTTTGTTGGTTTGTGTTGGTCTGTGGTGGTTTTTGTTGGTCTGTGGTGGTTTTTGTTGGTTTGTGTTGTCTGTGGTGGTTTGTGTCGGTTTTTGTTGGTCTGTGGTGGTTTTTGTTGGTCTGTGTAAGTTTTTGTTGGTTTGTGTTGGTCTGTGTTGGTTTTTGTTGGTTTGTGTTGGTCTGTGGTGGTTTTTGTTGGTTTGTGTTGTCTGTGGTGGTTTTTGTTGGTTTGTGTTGTCTGTGGTGGTTTTTGTTGGTCCGTGTAAGTTTTTGTTGGTCTGTGTTGGTTTTTGTTGGTTTGTGTAAGTTTTTCTTGGTTTGTGTTGGTCTGTGGTGGTTTTTGTTGGTCTGTGTAAGTTTTTGTTGGTCTGTGTTGGTTTTTGTTGGTCCGTGTAAGTTTTTGTTGGTCCGTGTAAGTTTTTGTTGGTCTGTGTTGGTTTTTGTTGGTTTGTGTTGGTCTGTGTTGGTTTTTGTTGGTTTGTGTTGGTCTGTGGTGGTTTTTGTTGGTCTGTGTTGGTCTGTGGTGGTTTTTGTTGGTCTGTGTTGGTCTGTGGTGGTTTTTGTTGGTTTGTGTTGGTCTGTGGTGGTTTTTGTTGGTCTGTGTTGGTCTGTGGTGGTTTTTGTTGGTTTGTGTTGGTCTGTGGTGGTTTGTGGTGGTTTTTGTTGGTCTGTGGTGGTTTGTGTCGGTCTGTGTTGGTCTGTGGTGGTTTTTGTTGGTCTGTGGTGGTTTTTGTTGGTCTGTGTAAGTTTTTGTTGGTTTGTGTTGGTCTGTGGTGGTTTTTGTTGGTCTGTGGTGGTTTTTGTTGGTTTGTGTTGTCTGTGTCGGTCTGTGTTGGTCTGTGGTGGTTTTTGTTGGTTTGTGTTGGTCTGTGGTGGTTTTTGTTGGTTTGTGTTGTCTGTGGTGGTTTTTGTTGGTTTGTGTTGTCTGTGTCGGTCTGTGTTGGTCTGTGGTGGTTTTTGTTGGTTTGTGTTGGTCTGTGGTGGTTTTTGTTGGTTTGTGTTGTCTGTGGTGGTTTTTGTTGGTCCGTGTTGGTTTTTGTTGGTTTGTGTTGTCTGTGGTGGTTTTTGTTGGTTTGTGGTGGTTTTTGTTGGTTTGTGTTGGTTTGTGTTGGTTTTTGTTGGTTTGTGTTGTCTGTGGTGGTTTTTGTTGGTCTGTGTTGGTTTTTGTTGGTTTGTGTTGTCTGTGGTGGTTTTTGTTGGTCTGTGGTGGTTTTTGTTGGTTTGTGTTGGTCTGTGGTGGTTTTTGTTGGTTTGTGTTGGTCTGTGGTGGTTTTTGTTGGTCCGTGTAAGTTTTTGTTGGTCTGTGTTGGTTTTTGTTGGTTTGTGTTGTCTGTGGTGGTTTTTGTTGGTCTGTGGTGGTTTTTGTTGGTTTGTGTTGGTCTGTGGTGGTTTGTGGTGGTTTTTGTTGGTCTGTGTAAGTTTTTCTTGGTTTGTGTTGGTCTGTGGTGGTTTTTGTGGGTCTGTGTAAGGTTTTGTTGGTCTGTGTTGGTTTTTGTTGGTTTGTGTGTCTGCTCCAGAGGTGTTTGTGAGTCCTAGCTCTCTGTGTGGTCCTTGTTGCTGTCTCATAATCAGATTTTAATGTTCCTGTTAGACCGTTTTTCCAGATTATGACTCGTACAGCCTGTCTGTCACACACAGAAACACATCACACAGTGAGTCTGGTAGATAAATGCTCACTGTCTGTTTTACAATAGCCTCAAACTCATTTCAGGATGCCATTCATCACGAGCAGCAGGCTGGGAGGCTGACCTTTGACCCCTAGGGGGTCAGCCCCAAGAGATGGGGAAGCATGTTTGAGAAAGAAGACAGTCACATCTGGTTGGACACAAAGAGGGTCTGTCTGCATCGTGTGTGTGGCGGGGGGGGGGCATTTCTTTATATTCATAAAGAAATAGAACAAAAAGTATCAATACATGTTTGGTTGAGTATTTCTGTTGTAACGATGCTTCCAGGTAGAGGTTAGAGTTGTGCACTAGTAGAGTGTGTGTGTAGAGCTGAGACTGTCATGATGCCCTGCAGCATCCCATTGTTGTTCTCTATGCATCGTCTTCCTTTTACTCTTTGCTCTTAAACTTCCCGTCAATAATTAGTAAATCCAGCTTTATTTTCACTAGTGCTCTTTCTTTTGGCTATTTTTTAAATTATTCCATCAACTAATTTTGAAAATATTCAGTTATCCTAAATGACTTCTTATCAGGACGTTGTGAAGGACGGACTGGGAGTCAGAGGCACCTACGCACACAGAGGGGCTTCTGGTAGCTTGCAGCCTGACTTTAGTAGCTTCAGTGCTGTGTAGCGTCACGTTCCCTAATAAATGTCATTAAAACAGGCAGAAGTGAATGATACAGTACGCTAAGAAGGATACAGGAATCAGTCAGAACCAGAACCTCACGTCACAAGAACAGATTCTTCCCATCGGCTGTTGAGCGATTAAAAACTCACTAAACTGCTAGAAAACAGTCTCAGCTAAAGAAATCCATTTAAAGTCTTTCAGAATCTGCATGTCTGTCCTCAGTCGACCTTCTGTTGGCGTTGTGTTCAGTGTTGATTGTAGAAATCATGGTTCAGGTTGATGTTTTCTTCTATTCTGTTATAATGAGACAGCCCAGCTGCATCCATGCCTCAAAACAAGGTCCTTGTTTGTTTAGACTTAAACCTGATTCTGATTCATCGTTAATAGTTTGATATGATAAGAAGCTGGACATAAAACAGACAGGCAGCTGTCGACAGGGTGACTTTATAAAACCTTTGTTCTCCCTGGTTTTAAAGCGGTTCTCTGGAGCATTTTTCTCTGTATCAAAGTTTTCTAAATGTTCTAAATGATATTTCAGGTCTAAACTATGATCTATGGGTTGAGTTCCACAACATCTGTCATTCTGATGAAGACCCTCCTTCCTCCTAGAGACCCCTTTCCATTATTTCTTGCCGCCGACATTTTTCAGCCAATGAAATTCAAATGTCTGCATTCTCTCAACATGCACGCGCATCGACCAAACCTGTACCAGTAGGGGGCGCTGTCGTACAGGACGCTCCGTGTGTTTCTCTGTTTGCGTCTCAGACTCACGGCTCATTTCTACTAAAAACCTACCCATTCTCCAGCTAAAGACGGATTTATTTTTATTTTTAAACCTTTCACCTCACAGAATGGCAAGGCTTGACAGGGTTACGCGTTTATTTTGGTCAGAAAGTTCATCCAGGGCCGAGTCAAGTTCAGCTTCAGAGTCCAGCAGCAGCTCTCTGCTAACAGAGCTAATATCAGAAGCAGCAGGGACAGAGAGGGCTCTTCAGACCCTCGTAGTGTTGGAATAAGATTGTGAACTGTGAGTGATTAAACCCTACACATTGAGCTGTACAGTTCATGTCTGAAGTATATGCACCGTGTGCACGCGCGACCGGACGCGCGTGTCGAGATGTTTTGAGGAGGAGCCTTTGGACGCTAGATTCAAAAACTGCTCTCTTGCTGAAATAATCCAGAGTGCAGCTTTAACTGTCTGTCTCCACTGCTCTGATCAGTGACGTCTAGCAGAGAAAACAAACCTGCTGTTTACTGCCAGTTAGCCTGGACGACTCCCAGAGTTTGACCCGTTTGACCTTTGAAAACATTTAGAAGTCAACTCATCTCAGATCAAAGCAGATTCCATGATACTTTTTAAACTACTCAACCAATGTATGCAGCACCCTCTAGTGGTGTGGAGGGGAAAGGATGTTAAATCATCTAAAAAGTTAAAGGAATAAAAAATAAATTCATTAAAAGTATGGTATGTGTCATTGCTAAACATTGATGTCAACAAATGATTACAGTCTGAAGACTCCACAGCAGTGGTTCATTCTAACATTGTACATGTATAAGTGTACCATTTGTGTGGTGTACTATGAATTAGGTGGTAAAAAAAACTTTTGGGATCGTTCCCCCATTTAGGTTTCATCCTAATGAAGTGATACCTCCCTTCTCTGCTATGAACAGTGTTGGGTAAGTTACTTTAAAATTGTAATATATAATATTACTAGTTACAGCAACAACAACAAAAAAGTAATATAGTTTGTATTACATATTACAGTCCCCAAAAAGTAACTAAGTTACACTACTTTTAGTTACTTTTGGCAAAACATCTTATGTGACAGCATTCTAAAATACTATAACTGATTAATTTACATTTTCCACAAGAATGACACCAGAAAATACTGTATTTTTCTCACTATTTTATTGAACTACAGTCAATTCTAAATATTTTATTAATGTCAGTCCATAAATCAGCTGTTGAAACACCTGGGCTTCATATATTCTCTTCAGCTCCGTTTCCATAGCAACACACGTCTTATTCAACTGCTTGGCAAGTGTCTTTTGGGGGGTGTTGTCAAATTGTAACTAGTAATACATTACTTTAAAAGAGTAATGTTAATATATTACTAGTTACTCAAAAAAGGAATATATTACTGTAACTAATTACTTTGTAACTAGTTACTCCCAACACTGGCTATGAAACACTGCTAGAGTTTCACCTGGATGAAGGTTGTGTCACACATTCTGTTTGGTAACTAACTGCTGTAGATCAGTACGTTTGAAGAGTAGTGGTTTGAAGAAAAGTGGGTTTGTCTTATCTCTGTAAGTATCATCAGCAAACAGAACCATCCCAAGTAGCTCAGATACATTTATCAGGTCATTAATAAACAGAACTTGACTTCGTGTAGTTCAGTCCAACATGTGACCTCCAGGTCAGATCTTCATCAATCAGGACTCCTAAAAATGTGGTTTATTTGACCCTTAGATTTTCCATAATGATCGATGTTTTCTGTGTCAATAAACAACATGTAGAACAGTGAACAGGATAAGATCTGAGTTTTGTCCAGAATAGGTTTTACTATATTTAATATTTATTTTAATACTTTGCAGATAGTGGCCCTCAAGGACCAGGACTCAACAACCCTGTTAGACGTTAGGGTGTGTTTGTTTTTGTGTCAGTGTGTGTAGGTTTTATGTTGTCGTTGGCAGATTTGTCAGCGAATGGTTTGTGAATGAGACTTAGGGGAAGGGAGGGGCCGTCCCTCCACCATTCTGGCCCCCGAGTGCCAGATCACGGGGCCCATTTAGTTTACCATGTTTCTGCTGCTGCAGAGGTTGTTAGGTTGAAACACATGGTCTCATTCTATACTGTAGAGGTTAACTAACAGGTCATATGGAATAGACTCTGCCTACTCTGAGTGATGTCGCCAGTGGTTGTTGTTCTTACTGCAGGTAAATAAGAGACAGAACACCACTGGTAGAACCTCCCTCTGGACCTGGAGCTCCTTATGACGGGGCTCAGGTCCTGTAGGAGTGTCTGTGCTAGAGCCACACTCTTTAACTCCAGTGTCATTTCTCAAAACCTCTTCTCCTACACACACACACACACACACACACACACACACACACACACACACACACACACACACACACACACACACACACACACACACACACACACACACACACACACACACACACGTAACTATTCACTCCATCTCTGTCTTTCTTTGTCATGCACCCATGCAGACATATTATCACACCCTCTACCATATACACAAAACATACACTCCTCCCTTCATTTCTCATCACTCTCTTTCTCACACACACACACGCTCACACACACACACACACACACACAGAGCCAGTGTGAGTATGAATAATGATTGCAGCTTGTGTCTATCCATTACGGCGGTCTGGCTGCAGACAGGTGAGCAGGCTGATACATGAGCAGGGCTTTATCTGCACCCACCGACTCCCCACAATCCACCAGCTCACACTGTTCACAGCCCCAGCATCACACACACACACACACACACACACACACACACATGCTCACAGCACAACCAATAGGAAGTTCTGGTCAATTTCAAGTAGTAGCTGTTTGGAAGTCTCTCTTCTTAGTGGAAGCTAAGATGGTGTCAGTAGTGGATTGTGTGTGTGTGCGTGCATGCGTGCGTGCGTGTGTGTGTGTGTGTTAAAGCTGAGACTACACAGACCCTCTGAGTGTGTATGTGCTGATGCATTGTGAGTTATTTTCTATATCTGCTTCTACATCAAGATAAAAGCAATGAAAGCGTTATTTATTTTTTATTTTTTTATTCATTTGAGGCAATGAGTGTTAGAATAAATACAGTATGTAACTTAGACCAAAAACGTGACTGTCAGGCTGACTGGGCTGGTAAACTGTCCCTAGGTGTGAGTGGGTGTGTGGTTGTTTGTTTGTCTCGTTCGTCTCTGTGTGGCCCTGCGATGGACTGGCGACCCGTCCAGGGTGTCCCCCGCCTCTCGCCCCTTGACCGCTGGAGATAGGCACCAGCTCCCCCGCGACCCTCTGTGGAGGATGAAGCGGTTTCAGAAGATGGATAGATAATAACATAAAATACTGCACAAATATAGACTATATATAAATCCCATGTGCTTTAGATTGTTTAACATAATTAAAAAACCCAAACTTCCTTCTGAAGGCGTAGCGGCTTTTATTTTGGCGGGGAGGTGCGCATGTAGAGGAAACCCGAGTCCAGATCGGGAGGTGACATCCGATACCTATCAAGTCCAAAATCACGTGATCGGATCGGGACATCCCTAAATAGAACTATATGATTTGAACCAGTTGATTTGAAGATGATTATTATGTTAATTGGTAATGATATGAGATCAACAGGCGGACCGGGGCAGCGTCTGTAGTGATGCGGACGCTGAAACGGTCTGTGGTGGTGAAGAAGGAGCTGAGCCAGAAAGCAAGGCTCTCGATTTACCGGTCGGTCTACGTCCCAATCATCACCTGGTCATGAGCTTTGGGTAGTGACCGAAAGAACGAGATCACGGATACAAGCGGCCGAAATGAGTTTTCTCCACAGGGTGGCCGGGCTCAGCCTTAGGGATAGTGTAACCAAGTTAGAAAAACATAACTAAAGATAGAAATAAATGATTAAACATTAATAAAACTGATAAAACCAGCTAGAAATAAAGAATCCCATCTTAATAAAGTAAAGGCTTGAAAAGAAAAACAACATCATAACAGAAAAGAAAGGGAAAACTGATTAGTTTAGGAGTTTCTGCTGAAACATGGATTTACTACATTTCCCCATAATTCATCAGGAGAAATTGACCAATCACAGAGACTTCCCATGATTCCTTAGGAGAAATCCGACCAATCACAGAGTTCTAATAACCCCACGTGATTGAAACCCACGTCACTTCCACCATTTTGTTTTGCCAGAGAGATTCACAAGAAATCTCCCAGATTCTGAACTTGCAATCTGTAACCATCCGTGGAGTAAGACCCTGAAATCTCTAACCTTAGCAACATTAAATGATTGTTTAAAGTATCCGATATCTGACGGTGGTCATTTCGTCATGTTTGTGCTTTTGTAGAGTCTGTATTGATGCGTGATGCATTCCAGGCCACACGTGGCTACTGTATGTGAAAGAAACCAAACAAATGTTTCAACGGTGAGAAAGCTCAATAAACTTAGTCTCCACGTTGGAAACAACTGTCGAGTCTCTAAAGAGCTGAATACTTGAAAGTTAAAGCTTAGTAGAGCTGAAAAAGGGAGAATTATTATCAACACAGCTTCATTACCCTGAAATGGTGCTAATGTTGCTCATTTGAAGTTAGCTATCCTATTATTGTGAATGTTGCTGTTTTGTGTAACATTTTGTGTTTCCTTTGTGATGTTGTTTGCACAAACTGTGAGAAACAGATGAAGTAGTGTTTTGTATGCATTGTTTAAGTGATGTGAAGTCCATTTTTAGTGCTCTTTTGCTCTGTAACCACTGCAGACAGGAGATGATAGCACATTAATGCTCAATAACTTTAAATGACTATGTTTTCTGCTTCATGTTAGTGTATAAAATGTCATGAATGTTAAATGTTGTTGTGATAAGTCACTATTGAATTTATTAGTGATAAGTTGAAGTGCCTTGTTACTCAGATGCACTGGAATAGCTGTTTAAGATGATGCATTTATAGTTTCATACCATAAATAGAGAATATATATTTGTTGTACAACTAAATGAAACTTGAATAGAATAATATGGTTTGAACCAGATCATATGAAAGTGAATATTTGAACCAGTTGATATGAAGATGAGTATGATGTTGATTGGTGATGATGTGAAACTATACGACTGTACTGAATGTGGATTTTTCTGACCGTCGTTAGGTCAGGTTTTCATTTCCAGGATCCAGAACTGAGCGTCGACAGACTGAGAGACGGAGTCGTTCCAGTTGGATTCCATCGAAGGATCACCCCGAACCTTTGGGAGAGATTCCTAGCCCGAGCTAGGTGGTGAGACCTGAATGGAAGTGGTAGGAAAAGAGCTCTGATACATTCAGTTCACTCAGACCCAGAGTGAATTAACGGGCCCAACGATAAAGGACACTGATTTATTTTGGGTTATTTTATTTTGGGATTGCCGGCTTATTTGATTGTTATATTGTTTTTTCTTGTTGTTCAAATTGTTTATTATTGTTGTTTATTAATTAATAATAAGACAAACTGCATAATTGTTGTGGTTGTCTTATTGATGTCCAACCCTCGCTCTCCTACCGAAACTAGAGTTATTCTGATTTCTGGTCCAGATCTGAGCACATTTCTCAGAACTAGTGAGACTACTGACTGCCTGTCGCTCACTTATTATATAATAATAAGTTTAGGGTTACAATAGGGTGAGGAGCTCGGACATCCGGGAGAGACTCGGAGTAGAGCCGCTGCTCCTCCATGTAGAGAGGAGCCAGTTGAGGTGGTTCGGGCATCTTGTTAGGACGCCCCCTGGACGCCTCCCCAGGGAGGTGTTTCAGGCATGTCCTGCCGGCAGGAGGCCCCCGGGTCGACCCAGGACACGCTGGAGGAAATATATCTCTGGTTTGGCCCTGGAGCGCCTTGGGATCCTGCCGGAGGAGCTGGTAGAAGTGGCTGGGGAGAAGACTGTCTGGGACTCCCTAATTGGGATGCTGCTCCCGGATAAGTGGAAGAAGACAAGACGGTAATGATATGAAGAACTACACTGAATTTGTTTTTTTCTGGCTGGTCATTAGGTCAGGGTTTTTTTTTTTGAGGATAAAGAATTGAACTCCGACAAGACTAAGAGAGACTGACTGAATTGTTCCAGTTGGACCCCATCAAAGGATCATCCTCGAACCTTTGTGAAAGATTCCTAGCCCAGGCTAGGCGGCGAGCCAAGTGAGAGGTGAATAGAAGTGGTAGGAAAAGAACTCTGATGCACTCAAACCACAGAGTGAATTAAGGGTCCCAATGATAAAGAAAACAGATTTATTTTGAATTATTTTATTTTGGGTTGCTGGCTTAATGGTTTTACAAGATGACTTTATTGTCACTGCATCAGCGTCCTGATGCAACAAAACTTAGTTTCAGTCCAGCTGTTCCAAGATTCAGACAAACAACATAATACATTTGTATGCGCTCCCTTTTGTAGAGGAAAACGCTTTTCTTGTTGTTCAAATTGTTTATTATTGTTGTTAAATAATTAATTACAAAGAAAAAACGTCATCATTGTTGTTGTCTTATTGATGTCCAACCCTAGTGTCATGGTTTTGTTGATTTGTTTGACCCACCTGCAATTGCCTCTGTGCACGCATCAGTTCCGTGTTTGGCGTGAGGATGGTACGAGACTTCCGGTCTCCGTGCTAACGATGGGAGGTGTGAAGTTGATCTTGTTGATGCTGTACAGAACGGCACACAGCAGTGGTGTTAGACCTGCTGTCAGTTTGTTATTGAAACGCACATTTTGTCAGTGTACATGTCATGTTTAGGACATGAACACATAAAAGCTCGACATAGAAGGCCACGCACAAAAAAAGATGAAAGATTTGCAAAAAAAGAAAGATTTACAAGCTCCCGAAAGGAAACTAGCAAGCGCAGTATGTGCTTCCAGCGGCTACCGGAAGATTACGTCCATCCTGACCTTCTACCGGAGCTTACGTCACGTAGCTGCGTGCACAGAGCCCATAGAACGCTCTCAGGAGACTTGATAAACTTTAACACTTTATTTGAGGGGCTGACCAGGAATCCAAGAACTGGAGGCAAGAGCGGAAGGCGGTTCTGGAAGGAGGAGGACAGGTGAGTGAAGGAAATCTGGTCATCAGTCCTTGAATAGACTGTTGCTTACTGACAGACGAATGAAGCCAGGGCTTTGGACACTGAGGGTTCCAGAGGCAGGTTACACACAGTGAAGAATGACTGGTGGGTTGTTGAGACAGGTGAGGTTTGCAGGGGAGCAGAATCCAGCACAGCAGAGATCCAGAGGTCCAGAACTGTGAGGTTTCCTGGAGAATGCAGAACAGATCACTTGGGAGAAAACTCAAGGATCAATATCTGTATTTCAGAATATATCAACATGAAGCTAGGGAGGCTGGAGATCACCACTTGGTGCTGTCAGTGTGTGTCTGACTTCCAGCTCCTTTTATCCTCCAAACTGCAGGGTGGGTTGCAGGTGAGCGGCTACACACCTGCTGAAGCTTGAGCTTGATGAGGTAACGGCGCCCTCCAGAGGTAGACCAGCAGCTAGGAACAGCAGTGAGGAGAAAAGTAACAGACTCCAGGCCCTGGCTCCTGACACCCAGCTCTCCTGCTGAACCTAAAGTTTTTCTGATTGCTGGTCCAGATTTATGCAGATTCCCAGGATTATTCAGACTGCTGGTTGCCTGTCACTCACTTATTATGTAGTAATAAGCTAAAGGTTACATTTAACTTTTTAATCAAAGTTATTTATTGTATTATAGTATAACATTTTGTTTAAATGATTTAGTTTAGTAGTAGCTCCTCCTTGAGTCTCCACCTTATCGTGGTGGAGGAGTTTGAGTGTCCTAATGATCCGGAGCCGTGTTGTCTGGGGCACTTGGGCCCTGGTAGGGTCTCCCATGGGAAACTGGTCCTTGGTAAAGGGAGAGAAGAAGAGCAGTTCAGAAGACCTTCATGGAGACTACAACAAAGAAGGCACTAACAAAGACGCCCGAAGGGTTGCCAGGGTCCGGCCCTGGAGCCAGGCCTGGGGTTGGGGCACATGAGCGAGTGCCTGATGACTGGGCTTTCAGGCCCCACCCAAACCAGATACATGGGCTCATTCAACTGTGGGCCCACCTCATGTAGGAGGAACCTTAAGGGTCCGGTGCGGTCTGGATCAGGTGGCGGACCGAGGTGGGAGCTTTGGCAGTCCGATCCTTGGACAAGAAAACTGACTATTAGGACATTTGTGGCAAGGAGGGGGCGCTAGAGAGAGCCAAACTTATCTAAAAAAAAAACCAACCCACTCAAGCTCTCACTTTTACCCTTAAAGCACGAAGGGTCATCCTTTTTACAAGAAGTTAGAAGCTGTGGTTTCCATCAATTAAAGAAAACATTTATTGACATAAAAATGAATTAAAATGCTAAACTAAAAACAATTTTAAAATGAATTAAACTAACAAGAACACCTGCAGCAGGGTCTTACCAGTGGGCTGGAGCAGCGGGGTCTTACCAGTGGGCTGGAGCAGCGGGGTCTTACCAGTGGGCTGGAGCAGCGGGGTCTTACCAGTGGGCTGGAGCAGCGGCACCTCCCCCACCACCGGATCACCGTGCAACAAACAAAAACACACAAAGTGCAGCAAAAGAAAAAGACACCAGACACAACAAACCTCATGAAGGAGATGCAGCTGCTGCAGGTCAGGTGGATTCACCGGCCACTCACTTACAAAGGCCCTCAGGATGCTTGGAATGAAAGGACTGCACATGAGGAAAGCTGTCAAGAACATCTCAGACGCTGCTGAAAGGCATCAGGACTGCTGTGGATCAAGCAGAGTGATCTGTGGACTACGCAGGCTGCTCAGACACAAGCAAGGGGGGGGGTCACCTGGGCGAGGGTGTGTGATGTTACGAGACCCGAAACACCCAATGTCCCCAGGATATTTCACTGATGTGTCTGAGCTGCACTACAGGTGAATGTCTAGAACAGTGACGTCCCTGAAGTCAGGGTTCTTATGGTTGCTAAGTCCCTGAAAATGCTTGAATCCACTTGTTTTGCTAAAACTTCAAAGAAAGCCCCTGATGTATCCTCCTGTACTATAGCACTTTAAACTGTAGCTCCTGATATCGCCTCTCTAATGTGATATAATACTAGGGATGCACCGATACTGGTTAAAGTTACCCGATACCAGGAACCGATACCAGTGGCTTCACTGTCTGTGACTTGTGATTTCTGTTGTAGTTTCCTATATTGAACACTAGGGGGAGCTATTGAGCTAAAGAGGAACAGTGTGGGTTGAGAGCTGGAGATGGTGCCAAATAGTTCATTTTATTTGGTTAAAATGTGGAAAACTGCAATAATTTCACTGTGAAATCACAGAAAATGGTTATTTTTCACCTTATATTTTAGTTTTGTGATCATTTTTATTAATTTTTTTTTATCTAACTCAGTTATTTGTTGTAAAAAGCAGAGAAGAAAAAATAAAACATGTATTCCAATTTGTTGCATTTTTTGTGTGGTAGAAGTATCGGTACTCGGTATCGGCGAGTACTCAGATTTTAGTATTGGTATCGAACCGGTTTTGAAAAAGTGGTATCGGTACATCCCTCTATAATACTCATATTCTACACACTGTTGAAATCCCGTGAGTGGATGTGTCTGATTAGCAGTTACTAACCCTAACCACCATCTGCTAGGATCTCAGCATTAACCTGTAGAAGGTCATCAACTCCGCTGTGAGTTGTTCAGAAACACGTCCACCCTGCAGGTGACATGCTTACTGGACCTCTAGATTAGAGGTTTTAGAGTCTGAGACCTAAAACAGCAGCTGAGACCTGTAGCCCTGACTGGTTTTAATGGTTCCTGTCCCACTCTGAAGCTCTTCTGTTTCAGGGTTTCTGTCACAGCTTCTTCAGGGACACTGAAAATGTGAATTAAAATCTCTCTATTTTCTTTGTTCTGGTTTTTAAGGCTGACAGTGATGCTTGAAGGGATTCCTTCATCAGGACTCTGGATGAGAATCCTGACGTCTTGGTGCAGGACTACATGAGTGTTTATGAGTAGATTGTTGCTTTGCAACATTTCTAAATGCATTCATTTAAGTCTGAGATCATAACTGGACTGTTCAGGCCCGGTTGCATTCTTTATTAATTTGGTAAAGTGATTTCAACTGAGATTCAAACTAAAAGTTGACCTTGTCACATAAGAGTTCCAAACACTCCAGGTTTTCTCCATTGCCCCTATAGCAGGGGTGCCCAAAGTGGGGCCCGCGGGCCAACGTTGGCCCACCGATTATTTAATTTGGCCCTCCTGGCCCTCTGTGGGGAACCCTGGATGCTGGGTGAACATGGACCAGTAATCCAGAAACCCACTGTTTCCCTCAGCCAATCCAACATTATGTGAACAGGCCCAATGACTCTATATTGGGCTGCATACAGCCCTCACTCATGGTGCCAACAAAATCTTAGAAATGTCACAATTTAAAATCAAAATTGAAATACAAGTAACTGCAAGGGACATTTAGAGTAGATTTATGCACGCATGTACATTTGCACACTTTATAAAACCACAAATAGCTATATTTTGTCAATGTATGTAATCTCCCATGAGCCTTTGCTGCTGGACCAGACCGGATCAAACTTGCTCCAAGCTCGCGGGTAACCCTCTGGCTACTAGCTTAAGCAGCTATTATCAACATGGAGCGTCGTCCTCAGTGGAACACAGACAAAAGGCATTTAAAAAAATGCTGGGAGGAAGACTTTTTTTTTTTTTTACAGATACCAATGGTAAAGCGGTCTGCCTTATTTGTAACCAGTCCGTTGCTGTACTCAGGAGTATAATATTTGTCGACGCTATGAGACAAAGCACGCAGGATTGTCACAAGGCAAAGGTGATGCTCGAAAGAAAAAGACCAGGGAGCTGCTAGCTGCTAGCACTACATATGATTACAAATAACAAAGTCAGTTGTTTGTTCTAAATGCCTACATGTGACTTATATGTCATATTTTGATTAATGTTCTTTAAACAGAAAGGATGGTTAAATAATTGCAAAATGAATAAAAAGTAGTGTTCTATACTTCATCATTAGTATTTGTATTTTATAAATACTACATTCGGCCCGCGGCTCTCTGATAGATTTTCATTTTGGCCCTTTGAGGGAAAAAGTTTGGGCACCCCTGCCCTATAGTGAGAAACCTGCTGAACCAGCAGAACACAGAACATTGTGTTTGTAAATTAATTTCCACGCCAAGAGAATTTGTTGATGGAAGAGAGTTTCAGTGGAATTTTCTGTATGCTATAATCACATAACAGCAGGAAGTTAAGGCCGCCTAATTTGGAAAATACATGATGTGAGACAAAGTTCCAAACTGAGGTGGGATCTTTTAAATATTTTTTAATCCAATTAATCTTAAAGGTATTGTTAAGTGCACCAAAATCAATGAAATTTAAACCTCCCTTGTCAGGAGTTACAGATTTTCACAGGTAGTGGGTTTTGTTTCTGCAAAGAAAGTTGAATAATAATTTATTAATTGAATTACAGGTTGTGTTATCAATACGGTATACAAAGACTGAGCAGCATACTGTAGGTTAGACGAGAGAGTCCCTCTGCCTTTGAAAGTAAAACTCTTCCTCTTAAAGATAGGTCTCTCTGTAGACAGTGATTTAGTGTTTTTTGAGTTTTATCTAAAATAGGAGCAAAGTTTGTTGAGCATCTGGACTTCTCATTCTTAATAATCTGAATACCAAGGTATGTGACTGAGTTTCTTACAGGAATTCCATGAATTGAGGTCACCAGACAGTCTTACAGGTAAAAGTTCACATTTAAGCAGATTAAGGGAAAGTCCTGAGGCTTTTGAAAAGGGTTGAATGCTACTGATTGCTACTGATACTTGTGAAGCATCCCTGAGAAAAAGAGCAGTATCATCTGCTAGCTGACTTATCTCTCTGTTAGCAACTACCAGACCTTTTAAAGGACTGAGTTTTACATGTAAGTTTAGGAGCTGCACAGAGAGAAGAAACAGATGCACTGAAAGGGGGCATCCCTGCCTTACTCCACGTTTTAAAAATAATCTGGGAGAAGTAGCAAGTTTTATAGAGCTGGAAGGACTTCTGGAGGACTTCAACAAATGTATCAAATAGTTTTTACCCACTGATCTAACTCTGAGGAATATGGCAACAGACAAAAATCACTTTCTGGTGGAATGTCCCTTTAACTATGCAAGAACTTCTGATGTTCATAGCAGCACCAACAACCCTACAGAACGCTGTGTTCAACACCCTGACAAACAGGAAATAGACAGCTTTTAGAGAATCAAATCTAGCCAAAAACAAGTCCAACAGCACCATCTAGTGGCAGCTAAACCATGAATTCCATGGTTCAAAAAACCTGAAGGAAAGAAAACGGTTAGAATCCTGTGATTATGGTCAAACCTTCATACGTCTGGACATTTCTTTACAAGCATTAATGATTGAAATAGTGACACTGAAGTCAATTCAATTCACACTTTAACTTCCACAGCTCAAAAAAATCTATGAACATGTAGATTTGTGCATTTTTATGTACATTTTTGACCATAACGTTTAAAATCAGGATGCCTAAAATCCTCAAAGCCTTGAAATCTGATGTGACCATTAAGGCTATGAAAGCATTTTTAATAAAACACTTGACCTCCAACAGATATTGGTTTTTAGCACTTTGACAGTTGATTTTAGCAAACAAGAAATTGAAAGGATTATTTTGTACACCTGTTTATGTGTAAATCTGCACCAGTGGAAGGTGCTGGAAAATCTTGAAAACTCACCTTGGAAGTGCTTGAATCTGATTGTGACATATATGAACCCTGTTAATAAGTCAATAATCCTGTCAAATCCCCTGAATTATGATAAACTCTAACTTTACTGGAACATCCTCAGGTGTTTTACATATTTGTTGTAGGTTTTTGGGGGGTTTCAGTGCAAACTAGTTCTACTAAAACATGATGCTTGACCTGCCAGTTAAAGGGTCACTTCACTTTTTAAATGAACTTTGCAGACTTTTTAGTAATAAATGAGGTCAATATGTAAAAAGTAGAAGAAGCATTTTTTTTTTTTTTATATAAATGTTTGGGTAACAAATGAAAACTCTTCAGTTGAATTTAGAGAGAACTCATGGAAATGACATGCTTCACATAGAAAGACTCAGATTGGGTGTTGAACCTGCAACCTTCTTGCTGTGAGGCAGCAATGCTAACCCACTGTGCCACCTGATCAGTTTCACTCTAAACGACCTCCTGTTGTAGGAAAACAGTGGAGAGGAAACTCCCTTCTGACTCCAGAACCAGGCTCAGAATGGCGTCCTGATATTAGAGAGGACAGGAAAGAGACAGACTCACATGTCTGTACGGATTCTGGCATCCGCTTCTCTCAACTTCATTAACAAAATATCCAGTATAACTTTGGAATTACTGTTTGTGGACAAGCTACATATCCATCCACTGCCCCATTCACAAAAACTCCACAGCTTCAGTTGAATAAAAATCCACAGGCCAGAGTTTGGTCCAGATGATTACCTCTGGGATCCACAATCTTCAATACTGGTAAATGTAAATAGAAGTCAATAATAATAATAAATCTAAGGTGCAGTTTGTATCCATGACATTTACCAGATGTTTGCAGCAGTTCCAAGAATTACTGCAACATCAAGAACTTGAAGCCTCGGTGACATGATCCCTCCAAGTGTCTGAAGACTGAAGACGTTCCATCAACAGCGCTGAGTGAGAGGAGGTTTCTTCATGCTTTAATCCCAGCTGTTCTACACACTGAACACACCCAAAATTCATCATAAAAACACATTTACCAGTGATTTTTCTATTTTTGTGTTCTAGAATTTGATACTATTGATCATTCCATCCTCCTACATCGTCTGCAGTTTCATGTTGGTGTTTCTGGTTCAGCCCTCTCCTGGTTCACATCCTACCTCTCTAACAGATCTCAGTATATCTCCATAAACAACTGCACATCCGATATCACCCCAGTAACCCATGGTGTCCCTCAGGGCTCGGTTCTTGGTCCCCTTCTTTTCATCATCTACATGCTACCCCTTGGGCGTATCATTCGCCACCATGGACTCCAATTTCACTGCTATGCCGATGACAGCCAACTCTACCTATCTACTAAAAACATCACCTCCACTACCGTCTCCACTATAACAAAATGCCTCAATGCCCTAAAAAGTTGGATGTCTACAAACTTCCTCAAGCTCAACTGCAATAAATCTGAGTTAATCATATCTGGACCCAAATCCCTTCTCTCCTCCTCCAAAGGTTTCACACTCAGTACTGACAGTTACACAGTCACTCCATCCTCTCAGATCAGAAACCTGGGAGTCATTTTTGACCCCTCACTCTCTTTCCTAGCACACATCCATCATATCACTAAAACAGCCGTCTTTCACCTTCAAAATATTGCCCGTCTCCATCCTATTCTGTCCTCTACTGCAGCTGAAACCCTCATCCACGCCTTCATCTCCTCTAGAATAGATTACTGCAATAGCCTACTCTATGGCCTTCCATCCACACACATAAAGAAACTTCAGTATGTTCAGAACTCAGCTGCACGGCTCCTCACTCATACCAACAAGAGAGATCACATGACCCCGGTCCTAAAAAACCTTCATTGGCTTCCCGTTCAGCAGCGCATTCACTTCAAGATCTTACTCATCACCTACAAGGCCCTCAATAACCTCGCCCCCTGTTATCTGTCTGACCTTCTGCGTCACCATCGCCCTTCTCGCCGTCTCAGATCTTCGACCTCCAACCTCCTCTCTCACACAGTAACGTCAAAACATCGCACCATTGGGGACAGAGCTTTTTCTGTGGCTGCTCCCACCTTATGGAACTCTCTCCCCCAACATATTCGTACTGTTGACTCACTTCTGAAATTAAAAAAACTTCTGAAAACTTACTTGTTTAACCAAGCATTTAAACCCTGTTAATTTATTTTACAGTTTCCTTCTTTTTGTTTTTGTAAAGCGTCTTTGAGTAGTGGTTAAAAGCGCTATATAAAACCTATGCATTATTATTATTATTATTATATTCTTATTGCTGTATCTTTGGCTGAATTAATAATAGAGCATCTTAAAACTGGTTCATCATCTTCCTCAATGTGTTTATTTGATGGGATTTTAACTTTATTTAACCAGATCTTCATGACCATAGGTGAGGGCTTCTCTCTGATGACTACAGCAGAATACCTATATATACTATCAGCAGTAAACCTGGTTACAGGAGGGAGGTGGAAGACCTGGAAGAATGGTGGAAGGACAACAACCTGTGCATCAATGTGAGGAAGATGAGGCTGGTGAACATGCAGACAACTAACCCCAACCCTCACATCATAACAGTGAACCATTAGGAAGGGTTTCTAGCTCTAGTGTAGGTTAAATGTTATTATTATTATTATTATTATTATTATTATTATTATTATTATTATTATTATTATTATTATTATTATTATTATTATTATTATTATTATTATTATTACTACAACATTGGTGAAACAGTGAATAAAGATGTCTTTATTAATAGGGGGGTACCTTTTTTTTTACGGGAGAACACGTTTCGATGTAACACCGGAACTATTCAAAACAACCGGAAGCGGAAACAATCTGAAAGGAAAGTTCGATTTTAAAGAAAAAGCGGGTGATTTGTGTCTTTGGGGAGTCCGTCGTTACCTGGAGATGATCTGGACGAGTTACAGCCAGTAACGGACAGGAAAACAACACGGAAACCAACCGTGTCGGTAAAGGAGTGGATGACTTTTATCGTTTAATGCTAACTTGTTGCTAGTTACTGTCAGTTAGCACTCGGACACCGAGTGGTGTTTTGGATCGAGTGGTTACCTCTGGTAACAGTTGCTGAAGGAGCGGCAGATGAACTCACTAAATGGTTAAAATGAATGCATTTTAGTTCGATCGCCCCCAAAAGAGTGTGTGTGTGCGTGTGCGTGTGTGTGTGTGTGTGTGTGTGTGTGTGTGTGTGTGTGTGTGTGTGTGTGTGTGTGTGTGTGTGTGTGTGTGTGTGTGTAAATATAATATCAGAGGTGGGTAGTAACTAGTTACATTTACTCAGTTACATTTACTTGAATAACTTTTTGGAAAAAAAATTACTGTACTACACTGTACATTTTACTCTTACTTGAGTATTATTTTTGTTAAGTATCACTACTATTACTTGAGTAAAATCTCTGAATCCTCTACCTACTGCGAGTAACTTTACAGAAAAACAAACACGTTCTAACAAAAATACAGCAGACACTTTATTAAAGGAGACCACATGTTTGTGTACCAGCTTTGCTTTCCTACTCTCATTTTCTAGCTAGCTAGCTATCTTTATCTAGCTAAGCTAGACATGGCTAGCTAGCTAAATAGATAGCTAGAGTTATAGCCACATAGTAGCCACTCTACTAAGTTTTGGCATTATAGTTTAAAAAATACTTTGAAAAGTGTTTCTTCTGCTTAAAACTTGCTGTTTTGATATCATGTTGTGTATGTGTATCAGTGTTTTTCATTTTAGCCTTTAAGATACTAGAACTTTCCCCAAACTTTATATTTTTGTCTGTCTGATGACATCACTTTAAAAAATCAGATGGATGTTACTCAGTACTCAAGTAGACTTTTTACCAAATACTTTTTACTCAAACACCTCTGTATAATATACATATATATTCCAAATTATATATGCCAGTTTTCCAAATTGTTTCGATTCATAAGAATCTGAATCGATTAATCACAATTCGATTACATTTGATTCGATTCACTTCAGTCTGGTCTTAAATAATTAAAAAGGCTCAACTGTGTTTCAAAATACAAATATACTTTATTTTTATTTTCACCTTGAACAACAGGTTTAAAGTGCAAACTATTAAATTGGGCAGTTTAAACTTTGACTGTACCCATGAATTAACCAAATGGTTATAAAACTGTAAACAGAACTGTCAAGTTTCTCTCAAGAGGAAAAATTGATCTCAGGCCTAATGAATCGATTTTGAAAAATTTATATGAAATCGATCCAAAAATGATTAAATTGATTTTTTTTACCCAGCCCTAATATATGTGTGTGTATGTATATATATATATATATATATATATATATATATATATATATGTATATGTATATGTATATGTATGTGTGTGTGTGTGTGTAGAACAGTAATAAAGTGTGGTGGTATTGAATGATGGAGGAGTTCCTCTGATGACTTTGGGTCAGGATGTTTCTGATTCTAGCACAATGACACTGGTAGAAGAAGTCTTGTTTTATCTGAGAGTTAAAGGACGGATCCTAACCCAGAATAACACCAAGGTTTTGCAGTGGTTGGTAACAAATGTGATCCAAGGAAGGAGAACCAGAACCAGTGACGTGGTCCTGATTGCCTGAAGTCACAGGCTAGGCTACACCGACCACCTCTGAAACACTAACTGTGAGCAGCATGAGCATCAGACTGGAATATGGAGCAGTGGAGGCAAATGGCCTAGTGTCTAATCAGTAGAGGTGGCCCCCACCCCTCTTCATCGAAACAATCTCCTTGATGGCTTATTTTCCTGGACAGTTTGCCCAGCCAGGTTCTAAAAATATTTAGGAAAGTGATTTGAGGAATGATGTTAGGTCGAGACTTAACTTGACCTCCAGATCCTTCAAGGTCCAGCTAAGCCTCTGTTTGATGTTCTGGATAGACGTCTGATGCATGGAGGGAGTCCCCACCTTACAACTTCCAGGACGTAAAGATCTCCTCTTGACAGCTTGGAACCAGATACCTCCAGAGGTCTGGTGGAGTCCAGGTCAGAGCAGTTTTATGGTCCAGAGTAGGGCTGCCACCAGCGATTATTTTGATATTCAACTAATCACCGATTATTTTTGCGATTAGTCGACTTATCAGATCATGCGTACATTGGCCATGAAACTACAGCATGCAGCTGCTCTTAACCATCACTAGCTACAGCTTGAAGTGTTTAAACTAAGAATAAAGACAGGTTGATGGGTTATTAAACTTGTTAGTCAGAAACAGAGGTTCAGAGTTGACTGCAGTGCTCAGCGAGGGTCCGTTAGGTGATGATGCTTGTGATGTTCATCAGTTCTTCACAGGAATCCTTTCTTTCTGTTCCCAGTTAGGAT
This sequence comes from Callopanchax toddi, assembly GCA_006937965.1. NCBI lineage: Eukaryota > Metazoa > Chordata > Actinopteri > Cyprinodontiformes > Nothobranchiidae > Callopanchax > Callopanchax toddi. Next base: position 310,150 of record SSNR01000410.1, on the reverse strand, counting down.
GAGCTGCTCCACTTTCTCTTCTCCTCCCCCATCTCCTCACCCTGCCCCCCTCCCCCTCCCCTCTTCCTTGTCTGTGACCTGCTGTCCTGAACTTGACCTGTCAGTCACTCTGAGCCCTGTCCCCAAGAGTGACCACACTCAGCAGAAGCCCCGCCCACTGAAGCAGAGCGTGCAGCTGGAAGGAGCAGCTGGGAACCAGAGGAGCACAAAGGTGCAACCAGTTTAATGTCAGCAAGGTTCTGCTGCTTGTGACAAATATATCCTGTAGTCCTAGTGTGTGTGTGTGTGTGTGTGTGTGTGTGTGCGCGTGTGTGTGTGTTTGTGTGTGAGAGTAAATGTGTGTGTTTATGATGCTATGAAGGTGCGTTTTGAGGAGCCAAGGACCGTCACGGTAATGGCAAAGCCTCACATCATTCCTCGTCTGCAGACGGCCAGAGGTCTAAGGAAGAATACCATACATCACCATAGTAACAAGAGGAGGAACACCGTACATCACCATGGTAACCAGAGTCATAAAATGTTTTGTGGTTCTGTATTTAAAGGGATATTTGGGGCTTTTTGAAGTGGTGTTCTGTCAGTTGTTTATCCAATCCAACTTTATTTATCAAGCTCGACCAGTACAGGCCCAAAGTGAGTCACAGTAACATAGGGTCAAAACAAAAACAGATATAAAAACAGCCCAATGATAAAATACAATAAGATAACATTGAAAGCTAAAAGCTAGAAACAAATCGAATCAATATCTCACAGGGTGTTAAGAGCCAAAGAGAAGAGGCCTGTCTAGTGACCACAGGCAGGTCGTTGTTAGGAGCTGCTACAGCAAAAGCACCATCACCTCTGACCTTCCACTGAGTCGCAGTAGAAACCCTCAGGAGCAGCTGATCAGCTGACCTGACAAATAAAGACCACACCAACTGATGACATCACTCAAAGTACAGGGAAAAACTATGACCTGGAAGTAGTCCCCGTAGCGCTGGTGCTGCTGGTGAGAGACCGAGTGGTGGACCGAGGACCGGGTTGTGTAAATCGAGGTTGCGTACTTGTGACGGACTGCAGCATCTACACCGCCGCTCCCGGACCACGAGACCATTCGTGGATCTCCATGTGGCCCTTGGATGTTTGGAACTGAGAACCCCTGTTTAATCGTTCACCCACCACCACCAACCTCCCCGCCCCCGCAGTGAAGTCTGTCAGAGTGAATACAAGCGGATTCGCTCTAACTAACAAGTAACAGAGTGTAAATAATAACTGTATACAAATAACTGAGAATGCCACCTCAGAATGACACAGATATCCTTTTCTATGCAACCACTGTTGAATATTTTGATTAGAATTGACCCTAATAGCATTTTATTTATTTATTTATTTATTTTGGAGTGAAAATTTGTTTATTGTTACTTTCAGATAATTTACAGTATTTAGTACAGACCTGCTTCAAATTTAATAAAAATACATATATTACTATACAAAAAAGTAATATTTTTAAGGAGGAATGAAGTGATTTCTATGTTTATTGCTGCAGCTTTCCGTGTTTGTGTGTGCACATTCAAGAGAAATCCCCAAATGAAAGCTTGTGGAATAAGATGTAGCAGTTTCTGATGGTTTCACCACTGCCAGGGAGACGGATGAGGGTGAACGTCGACTCGTTCATCCTGTGAGATGAACTGGAAACTCTGAAGAAAAACAGACACGTTTTCTCTGTTGTTATTTGATACGAGCTAACAGCAGAAGAAGAGTCACTGCTGACTCTCAGAGGTCAGATGGACACACACAATAACCTCATGCTGCAATGGTTTATTGCTGAGGTTCAGCCAGTCTGTGGTGATTGATGCTGCTGAGACATAAAGAAGGAAAACCTGTTGATCAGGAGCTAAAATGGGATGATTTGACTTTATCCTCTTCATCCAACCCCCAAAACATTGAAACATTACAACTAAGTGATTCAAAAAATGATTGAAAACTTGCAACTACATGGTTTTGACCCAAAAAGAATAAAAGATTTAATACAAACAAACCAGAAAACATCAAATGAGCAGTTAGAAGAACAGTACTCATCCTATACCCCTTTTTTTTTTCAAATCTTTAACATTTTCATTTTTCTCAATACAAAACTTAACAAAATAAAGAACACAAGGGGACACTGTAGTCATATAAAAGAAAAGTCACATGTGGCTATGGCTACGCCACCGTTTTCCTCTAAGTATTCCATTTTGCCCAGTATTTATAGTATAAGTGACCTCTGAGTTGTAGAAAGAAGCCCTAATAGCATTTTAGTCTTTAACTGTCAGGAATAATATTTTATCCCTGAAATGTTCTTGCTCCACTAATCAGTTGTAGGTATTAATAGTCTTAACAGGCCCACAGAAGAGCTGCTAAATAAATGTTTTCTGATTCCCCCGATCAGCTCCCAGACATTCAGAGGCACTTCCTTTTGCTTTATCCAATCAACATCCAGGCTGTTTGGAGAGGGCGGAGCTTAACACCACACTGGCTTTGAAGGCGGACCTTCAGTCACTGCAGGTTCGTTCTCACAGTGCATGGATTTCTTTATGTGACCCTGTCAGATGGTCTCTGTCATGTTGGACTCATCTGGACATATTTGTCTTCATATATTTCAATAAGTAATAACAACAATAACAACCTATCTTTATTTCACGAGTCAAGTCCAGTGTTGGTGATTCCAGTTCATTCATCAAAACTTTTAGCAGTTTTTTTTAAATGTTTCAAAGTGAAAGCAAAGTTAAAAGATGAACTGAGACAACTAATGTTATTTATTATCTGAGGATGTTTTGTTATTAACTGGAACCTGGTGATTAGTTGTGACGGTACTGATTACTACTGGATGGACACGAAAGATACACTGAAAACGTTCCTGAAGAAACTTTGAGAGGGCGGTCAACATTTACAGTGTGATTGCACAAAATGTTAAAAGGTTGGTTCACCACTATGTTAGAGTCCAGTGTGTCGTGGCTTGATGAGGTTTCTAGGTGTGTCTCCGAGCAGGAAGCTCTCAAACACCAGAAAGTGGGTCAGCTCCATTCAGTTCAGCGTGTTTTTGGCGTAGTTTCTTGTGAAATGCGTTGGGATTTTACAAAGATGGTAAAATATATCAAAATGGTTCCTCAGTATGTTAGAATTCAAAGTCCCATGACTGTTTTAAACTAAAGCCTAATTTCTACTTCTGCGTCTACGTCGGGTCGGATGTACGCAACGCCATTATGCGTCGTTGCGTGGGGTCTCCGACGAGGCCGCAAGGACGGACGGAGTAGACCTCGCTTTTCTAAACATCCGTCGAACCAGACGTAGAGCGCACGCCTCTGATTGGTCGGCCCAACAACCCGTGATCATTTCCAGCTTGACGCCCGTGTTATGAACACAGTAGTAGAAGTAAAATCTCGTGGAAGCAGATATGGATCAGCTCAAGAAACATCTGGCAGATGAAATACGAACATTTCTATAATCCATCAGTGTCCCTCACAGGTTGAACTAGAGCTGCAGATTCGCTCATCGTCTGCCTCGTCCTCACTGAACGGACATTCAACAGACGCGCTGTCTCCTTCACTCCCGTTTAATTATTTTTAATAACATAATTTGTTCTTTGACATTAAGCCGTTACAGCTCAATCAAAATTAGCTCTCTACATATCCAGGAAATAGTATCAGCAACGTTAATGTACTGCTCCCAGTGCTACGCCCTCTGTTGTTTCGGCGGAGAATTGCTTTGCAACACCCCGCAGCAAACGGAGAAGTCTGAAGGCAAAACGCCTACGTCAATACGTCTGCATCTCTCACTTGCGTAGCCGGCGCAGAAGCATAAACCAGGCTTTAGAATGAAGTTTCTGTGTCAACGTGTGTCAGAATGGTAGGCTCTCAGACATCGGAACGTTTTGGCAGAAATTCCAAGGTCTGATTCTTGTCAATGCCGTTTTGGACGTAGTCTTTTGTGAATAACACACAATGTCATTTTAATGTATGGTCTCACATATACGGTCAATAGATGAGTCTTTATTGACCCTTTTCACTTGACACGTTTTGACTAACATCTGTGGTCTTCATCAGTGTCACTGTTGTTGGTGTGACGTGTCATCATCAGCTGATGGGCGTGGCCACCCTGTGTTTATGTATGATGTGTCTGGATGCAACGCTTTGTGTGGACCGCTTTAAACGTTGGTGAGCAGGGCCGGATCTAGCCAGCCCCACTAAGGGGGGCAGGTAGAACATCGGGGGGGGGGGGGCAGTCTGGACGTGCTAAGAATGTTTTGCTCATCACATCCCCCCAATCCCTTAAAAGCATCAAAAACTACACCATCATCATATCAGTTCCTCTATCCATAGATTTATGTTCATATTTGATCCCTACCCTCTGCATTTACCCGGGCTTGGGACGGAACAAGTAGGACACTGGCTGATGCCCTGTTGAGGCTGACCTCATCTGGTTAGGTTTGGTTTTGTTTTGGGGTTTTTTGTTCTTTTTTGTGTTTTTTTGTTCTTTTTTGTGTTTGTTTTTTTTGTTCTTTTTTGTTTTTGTGTTCTTTTTTGTGTTTTTTTGTTCTTTTTGTTTTTTGTGTTTTTTTTGTTCTTTTTGTGTTTTGTTTTTTTGTTCTTTTTTGTGTTTTTTGTTTGTTGTGTGTTTTTTTTGTTGTTCTTTTTTGTTCTTTTTTGTTTTTGTGTGTTTTTGTTCTTTTCTGTGTTTTTTTGTTCTTTTCTGTGGTTTTTTTTTGTTTTTTCTTTTGTTCTTTTGTGTTTTTTGTTTTGTTTTTTTGTTCTTTTTGTGTTTGTTGTTTTGTTTTTTTTATTTTTGTTCTGTTTTGTGGTTTTTGTTTTGTTCTGTTTTGTGTTTTTTTTTTGTTTTGTTCTGTTTTGTGGTTTTTTGTTTTGTTCTTTTTGTGTTTTTTTTGTTTTGTTCTTTTTGTGTTTTTGTGTTCTTTTTTGTGTTTGTTTTTTTGTTCTTTTTTTGTGGTTTTTTGTTCTTTTTTTGTTCTTTTTTTGTGTGTGTTTTTTTGTTCTTTTTGTTTTTTGTGTTTTTTTGTTCTTTTTTGTGTTTTTTTGTTCTTTTTTGTGTGTTTTTGTTCTTTTTTTGTGTGTTTTTGTTCTTTTTTTGTGTGTTTTTGTTCTTTTCTGTGTTTTGTTTTTGTTTTTATTTTTTCTTTTGTTTTTTTGTTCTTTTTGTGTTTGTTGTTTTGGGTTTTTTTTGTTTTGTTCTTTTTGTGTTTTTGTGTTCTTTTTTTGTGTTTGTTTTTTTGTTCTTTTTTTGTGTTTGTTTTTTTGTTCTTTTTGTGTTTTTGTGTTTTTTGTGTTTTTTGTTTCTTTTGTGTTTTTTGTGTTTTTTTGTTCTTTTTTTGTTTTTTGTGTTTTTTGTGGTTTTTTTTTTGTTTTTTTCGTTGTTTTTTTTTTGTTTATTTTTTATTTTTATTTTTTGTTCTTTTTTGTGGGTTTTTTTGTTCTTTTTGTTTTTTTGTGTTTTTTATGTTGTTCTCTTTTGTTTTTGTGTGGTTTTTTTGTTCTTTTTTGTGTTTTTTTGTTGGTTTTATTTTCTTTTTTGTGTTTTTTCTTTTGTTCTTTTTTGTTTTCATGTTTTGTTCTTTTTTGTCTTTTTTGTTCTTTTTTGTGTTTTTTGTGTTTTTGTTCTTTTTTGTGTTTTTTTGTTCTTTTTGTGTTTTTTTGTTCTTTTTGTTTTTTTGTTCTTTTTGTTTTTTGTGTTGTTGTTCTTTTTGTGTTTTTTGTTCTTTTTTGTATTTTTTGTTTTGTTCTTTTTGTGTTTTTTTGTTCTTTTGTGTTTTTTGTTGTTCTTTTTGTGTGTTTTTTGTTCTTTTTGTGTGTGTTTTCTGTTTTTGTTTTTGTTTTTGTTCTTTTTTGTTTTCATGTTTTGTTCTTTTTTGTGTTTTTGTTTTGTTTTTTTTGTTCTGTTTTGTGGTTTTTGTTTTTTTCTTTTTGTGTTCTTTTTGTGTTTTTTTGTTCTTTTTTGTTTTTGTTTTTTGTGGGGTTTTTTGTTCTTTTTTGTTTTCTGTTTTTTTGTTCTTTTTGTGTTTTTTGTTCTTTTTTGTTTTGTTCTTTTTGTGTTTTTTTGTTCTTTTTTTTCTTTTTGTGTTTATTATTTTTTTTGTTTTGTTTTTTTGTGTTTTTTTGTTCTTTTTGTGGGTTTTTTGTGTGGTTTTTTTTTTGTGTTTTTTGTTTTGTTTTTTTAATCTTTTTGTGGTTTTTGCTTTTCTTTCTTTCTGTGTCATTCATCAGTAGCTACTTTGACTTAGGACAAACGGAAGAGTGCGCTCACTCTGACCATTTTTCACTGAAATATTTTTGAAATTTGTTATTTCTGCATGCAATCGCGTTTCGGGGGGCAATGCGCCCCCGTGCCTACATTGCCTCGTTGATGAAAGAATAAAACGGATGTCTTTAGGAGTGAAGGATAAGCAGGGCATGCTGCTGTTGGTTGGGTGTTGAGTTATTTAGTAGAGTCCGTTCCTCTGGTCATTCATGGAAAATGTGAAACCTGTTAAAGTGTTTTTGGCTTTCTGTTCTATTATCTACAGTAAAACTACCAGTGACATCACTCAAAGTGGGTGGAGTCTCTAGGAACAGGAACCAAAGCCATGCTCACCGTTAGACTGATGAGGAGAGACGCTGTTTTAGATCAACCTGTTTTTGGGCCTGTGGCGTTTTCTAGTCACCTGTGAGGCTTGAGACAGTTGTCCTCCCTGTAGAGGAACGACTGATCTCAGAATAAATCACTTCAGAATGACCAAACTGCAGCTCAGGGGCCACTTTGGGCCCTCAGCTACATTTCTAGGTGAAGATGGAAACTTCGATGTTCAGATTCTTACTAATGTGAGTCTTTACAACAAAATATCCAGATAAAATCATATTTAAATGTAAAAGGTTGAGTCCAAGCCAAAGTATTAGTCTCTTGTTACCTTTTTAAAAATTCTATTATTTAATTGGTTTAATTTTCTGGTAAATAGAACCATAAACCCTCACTGACCTTACTAAAGCTGACCTTTGACCTCTGGACCCAGATCCTGTTCTTGTTTCTGACGATGGAGGGAAAATGAACACTAAGGTGTGAAATCCAGGGGTCAGATCAGGGACTTGGATGCTTTTCTTTTAAAAATGTTGCATTAATAGTGTATATTTTTTAACAGTACAAAATAATTGTTGTATTTTGAATGAAGTTAATGTTTTGTACCTGCTTGTTTGCGGTATCTGACCTAACGTTAGACCCCAGGCCTTGTTTAGAGTCCAACTCTAAACAGATCAGCTGTTAGGACTTAGGGAATGAACCCGTCCTCTCTGGAGGATCTGAGCTGAAGTCTGTGTGTCTGTTCTCCAGGAGGCGGAGTTTAACTCCCAGAAAGCCCTTCAGGAGACTCTCCAGAGGTCAGAGAGGACCAAGAGCCTGATCAATGCCAGAGCTACTGAAGGTAAAGGCTGGTGACCCGTTTGACTCTGTCTGTCCACCATAAGGTCCAGCTCACCCTCAGCACCTGGTCCACGGTCAGAGGAGCTGGAGCTCTCCAGACTCTGAGTGCTCTTTGGCGCCCTCTGCTGTTTAAACAGTTTAGGAAAGGAAACGATGTAATCAGTTATGTATCTACAGTAAGGGACCACACCCACTGATGATGTCACTCAGAGGGTGGAGTCTCTGGATAGCTCTGATGCATTAGAGCTGTTAGCAGACCTCTAACTTAACTTTACTGTGTGGCATCATGGGATACATGTTTAACGTGAGCCTGGAGCTGTGGAAGACCTCCTGTGTGGTACCAGAACCAAAGACCACTCATAAAGGACCTCAGCAGCTCCAGGCCAGGAGCACATGACCTCACATCTGATGAAGACCGTCTCCTGGTCAGGTCCTCGTTGGATCTGCTGCAGTTCATCTCCCAGCCTGGCGTTGGGGTGGATGATGTCATCATCTACCTCCTGCACCATGCTGTCCCACCTGGAGGAAGTCCTGTGAGGATCATGTCCTCTGATTTCTCCAGTGTTTTTAATACCATCCAGCCAGACCTTCTGAGGGACATGCTGGAGCTGTCAGGAGCGGACCGCCACATGTCCCAGTGGATCCTGGACTACCTCATGTGAGGACACGGGGCTGTGTCTCTGACAGCCTGGTCTGCAGTACGGGGGTCCCTCAGGGAACTGTTCTGGCAGCGTTCCTGTTAACCCTTTAGACTGCAGACTTCTCCATCAACTCCCCAAGCTGTCGTCTCTGATGACTCTGCTACAGTTGGCCTGATCAGAGGACAGACGGTGGTTAGAAGACTTCATAGACCCCAGAGGAACCACCTCCTGATCAGTGTGGGGTCACCAAGGATTTCTGCAGGAGCAGACCCACAACTCTGAGACCGGTGGACCTCCAGGGAGCAGACATGGAGATGGTGGACTCTACCTGTCTACCCACCAACCTGGACTGGAGTCACACTGATGCTCTTTACTGGAAGGTCAGAGCAGACTCCACCTGCTGAGGACACTCAGGTCTTTAGGAGTCCAGGGGACACTCCTGAGGACCTGTTGAACTCTGTGGGGTCATCAGCCATTTTCTATGCTGTAGTCAGTTGGAGCAGCAGCTTCTCTACAGCTGAGAAGAAGAGGTTAGATCAGCTG
>SSNR01000410.1:260978-301540 GCA_006937965.1 Callopanchax toddi | reverse complement strand
ATTACATCATAATGACGTTAGATTTGATGGTAACATTTATTCTGTGAATTGATTTTAAAAGGTGTATAAAAAGAGACATTACCCTTGTTTTGTCTTGCAGTGGATTTCATAGGTTAATGCTGTTTTTCCTGCAGTCTGATGCGTTAGTCCAGTAGAGGCCTCCACCAGCTGAGCAGAACATGACACCGAGTCTGATCGTTGTTAGCTTTGATTAGATGATTTTAACCAACTTCTGTCACAAAATAAAAATCAATACAAGCAGTAGATAAAGACAACAAGAACAAGAAGAAGAACTGTGTGTATGATCCCGGTGTAGAGGACACAGTCTGTTATGTTTAGTTGTGTTTTTTGTCTTATTATTGTCAAAAATATGTTTTATCTGCAAAATATTTTAGGATAATTTAGAGTCTCAGTTTCATGATTGCACAGGGACTCAAACCTTTCTTTAGTCATTCGGTCCACATTTGAGGGCCCTGTAGCGCCCCCCAGAGGTCACGGCCTGGATCTGCCAGGCTGTTCTGAAGCAGCAGAAGCTGTAGATTTCCTCAGTGGAGGCCAGAGGGCGACCAGTGATGTATTGTGGAGTGGAGATGGAGCATCTGAGGCCCCTTTCTGTCCAGCTGGTGAAGCGTGTTAAGGTCTGAACACACGCATGATGAAATGGTAGCAGCAACGTCTCAACCAGCTGTTCTTCAGGGTCCTTTGGAGGTACAGATGATGCTGTGTCACCTTTGTGATGAGAACCCATCAGGGGTTCTTTGATGGATCTATTTTTGTTGTTGTAAAATCACACATATATTATTTATACTCACACGGATACTTCCTGTGGATGCTTGGTGTTTATCAGTGATGTCAGTGTTCCACTGGGGTTAAAATTAAATATTTACAGCAACAGAACACACTAGTAAACCAGACTCCATGGTGAGTGCTGCTCTCATTGCTCTAACAATGTCTCCACCTAGTGGTGGCAGTGGAACGGTGCACATTAGTTCAACGCTTTAGCTGTTGCCATGGAAATTCAGACAAGATGAGATGAGCTCTACAGTACGTGTGCGTTAGAGTTATTGTAAGATTTAATAATAATAGTAATAATAATAATAATAATAGTAATAATAATAATAATAATAATATTGGATTATTTTTACATTCTATCTGAAGATACACATGTCCCAGTGGATCCTGGACTACCTCATGTGAGGACACGGGGCTGTGTCTCTGACAGCCTGGTCTGCAGTACGGGGGTCCCTCAGGGAACTGTTCTGGCAGCGTTCCTGTTAACCCTTTAGACTGCAGACTTCTCCATCAACTCCCCAAGCTGTCGTCTCTGATGACTCTGCTACAGTTGGCCTGATCAGAGGACAGACGGTGGTTAGAAGACTTCATAGACCCCAGAGGAACCACCTCCTGATCAGTGTGGGGTCACCAAGGATTTCTGCAGGAGCAGACCCACAACTCTGAGACCGGTGGACCTCCAGGGAGCAGACATGGAGATGGTGGACTCTACCTGTCTACCCACCAACCTGGACTGGAGTCACACTGATGCTCTTTACTGGAAGGTCAGAGCAGACTCCACCTGCTGAGGACACTCAGGTCTTTAGGAGTCCAGGGGACACTCCTGAGGACCTGTTGAACTCTGTGGGGTCATCAGCCATTTTCTATGCTGTAGTCAGTTGGAGCAGCAGCTTCTCTACAGCTGAGAAGAAGAGGTTAGATCAGCTGATCAGGAAGACCAGCTTCGTCTGAGGATGTCCCCGTGAGACAGTGGGGGACAGAGGATCTCTGGTCCCTGTTGGACGTCTCCCATCCCACGATGCTGCTGGAGACCTGGAGCTCCTTCAGTGATCCTGATGCAGGAAGGAACGTTCTGGTAGAACCTTCCTCCATCAGCTGTTAGACTGTAGAACCCTCCCTGATGGGTTTACAGTTTCATGTGTTTCTATTTGAACATCCTTCAGAACAAAACCCAGTTTAGTTCTCAGTGACTCAGGACCTGTTCTGACATTTAATGACTGAACATTATTTATTATAATAGTCTGCCTCATTATTTTTAGGCTGTAAATTATTTTACAGTCTCTATTCTTGTTTTCTGTTTTTATTTATTCTTGTGTGAATCTGTTTGTTCTTGACTTGCCGTCACTTTGCTGCTGGTCACCCTGAGGGGGTTCCTGGTCCCGAGGGGGTTTCTGGTCCCGAGGGGGTTCCTGGTCCCGAGGGGGTTCCTGGTCCCGAGGGGGTTCCTGGTCCCGAGGGGGTTCCTGGTCCCGAGGGGGTTCCTGGTCCCGAGGGGGTTTCTGGTCCCGAGGGGGTTCCTGGTCCCAAGGGGGTTCCTGGTCCCGAGGGGGTTTCTGGTCCCGAGGGGGTTTCTGGTCCTGGTCCTGAGGGGGTTTCTGGTCCTGGTCCTGAGGGGGTTTCTGGTCCTGGTCCTGAGGGGGTTTCTGGTCCTGAGGGGGTTTCTGGTCCTGGTCTTGGTGCTGATGTTGGTGTAATGGTGGTTTCTCTGCTCTGCTGAATCAAAACTCATCCGTTTGAGTTTTTAGTTGAACTTTGATCCAGTCTCTCTCTCTCTCTTCCCCTCTCTCTCTCTCTCTCTCTCTCTCTCTCTCTCTCTCTCTCTCTCTCTCTCTCTCTCTCTCTCTCTCTCTCTCTCTCCCTCTCTCTCTTCCCCTCTCTCTCTCCCTCCCTCTCCCTCCAGTGGTGAATGTCTCTCGCTCTCAGCTCCTGTTCAGCTCGCTGGTCAGTGTTGATGTTCAGAAGGATCAGCTGATTAACCAGGTGCTGCAGGACCAGCTGCTGCTCGCCCCCCCGCCTCCACCCCACTGTAACCATCCCAAGACGTCTGAGGGACCTTCGCTCGTCTTCATGACCTCTGACCTCATCAGGCACAAGCCCCTCACACAAAATCAGGAGCCAGTCTCTTGGAAACCCTGCCCAGCTCCACGCCCCGCCCACTCTACCTTTGACCTATACAGTCGGCAGAGATGCTGGGAGGCCACGCCCTAACCCCCCCCCCCACACGGTTCTGTACAGATTAATGTGTTTCTGATGTCTAAATGAACATACTGACTGTTTTTCTTTATATTTCTTTGCTAATAAAACGTTTTTGATGTATTTTTGTTGGGTTTTTTGTTTAGAAGCTGAAGGTCAAACTTTACGGGGGATTTGGGTCAGGATGTGAGATCCTCACATCAGCTCCACGGTGCGTGGAGACGTGGACCCTCTACGGTTTGCCCACCAGCCTCGTGTTTATGTGGACGATGACCTCATCTAGGGTGAAATCTCACCAGTGGAGCGTCTGTGGATGATGCATGTTGACCTCTAAAGCTCCTTCAGCACCATCCAGCCAGGCTGCTAGAGGACATGAAGCTGGAGTCTGGACTACCCTCCTGGGTGATGGACCACCTGTAGAACGGAGTCTGAGGTCTTCAGCAGCTCAGGAGTCCCTCGTGATCATGGAGCTGTCCCTCTGTTGAACTGATTCATCATGAAACCTGTTCTTATGCCTACATTAATTTACATTTTAAGCTGCTCCAACACTTATTTCCCACAAGGGATTACTAGTCTATAGTACCGTTAGTAAACCTCTGTATTTAATTTAGCAGAAGACTTTTGTTTTAAACGTCCAAATCACTACAGTGCATCCTGATTATTTATGTTGCACAGCATCAACTAGTCTCATGTTGAACTGTAGAGGTTAGCTAACAGCTAATGTAGTTCTAACGCACCAGGAGGACTTTAGTGAGCAACCGTTGTTTTAAATACCTGAAAACTAGAGGCCATTTTGTCACTGATCTGCTGCAGTGTCTCTCTTGATCTGATGAGCTGAGTACTGAGGACTACTTCCTGATTCTAGAGACTCCACCTCTTTTGAATGAAGTCACTGGTGGGTGTGGTCTAGATGACTGACAGCAGGAGGATCAGACTCTAACTTCAACACCAAGAGAAGAAATAAAAATGTTTTCATTCATTTGAGACAGTATGGGTTAAAATACCTACCAATAATACCAGTAGTACTAGGATGTTTTAACTTTTTATTCCAAGGTTAGAGTAGTTTCTAGTTCAGATATAGATTTAGATATAGTTTAAGAGATTAAAATGTGTTCCAAGCTGTTGATCTAATTAAAAGCTGTTTTTTAGAGAAATGACCTTTGACCTGACTCCAAACCAGTAAACCACACTAAAGATTCTGACTCAATAAAGAGAAGAAAACCTCTAAATGTTTAAACATTTAAAGCTGACGCTTCCTGTGACACAGGGTCAGGAGGACCTGATGACTGGAGGGGAGCAGAAACCAGATCAAAACCAGTCTACACTACTGGTCCAGGGTCTATGCAGGAATCTTGAAGTTAAATTCAAGACCGTCTCAACATTTTTTAATACCTCACCTCCATTCTGATGATGCGGCAGCGTTCACAGAGATTCTCTTCCATCTTAACATTTCGGTGCGTTCGTAATACTCACCAGGAACACCAGAGCGTACATTGTGCTTTAGAACTTCTGCACCGCCCGCCCTGGTGCTCTGAGAGAAGGATTACTAACGCACCCTTTGTTTCCCGTTCTTTTTTAAAATAAAAATGACTAAATTCACACGTTTACCATGTTTTTGGGACTCAGGACATCAAATTCAGATTTTTTCATTCCAAAATGTAAGACTTTATAAAGCTGTGATCAGACTTTTAATACTTTATAAGGGTCTTGAATTTCCCCAAACGGATTTATGACCTTTTAATACTTTTCAAGACTCCGCGGATACCCTGTGGTGTGTTCAGACTGGTTCTGATGAGAACCAACCCACCGATGTGCGTTTCTTCGACAGGCTCCAACTGAATTTGAGGCCTGGTTTTATTTTAAACTGCTTCAAGATTCTCACATCCAGACCAGACCAGGCCGTTTAGACCGGATTCAGCTGGAGCTTCTGTACCGCTGAGTCACAGGAACACATTTCTACTGGTAAGAAGAAAAAAGTTCAGCAGAATTCACCTTCAGCTCCATTCAGAAAACCTAATGTAGTCAGAACACCTGACACTGGACTGAACCGAGACTGGAGGTCTCAACAGCTGGGGTCATTCGGCTCAGGACCTCTTGGGTTGATGTAAACCTAAACGAAGTGTGTTTTATTACATGTGACCAGGGGGGCCGCCAGGGATTTTGGACCCCATGAAAAGATATCAAGTTGGGCCCAGTGGCGGCTCCATAGGGGGCGCTGGGGCTCCGCCCTCCCTGATGTGTAGGGAGAACATTTTTAAAAATATATATAATATATATGAGATATTAGCTGTTGTTCTCCATCATCAACACTAGATTTGATCTTTTATTGTGTTCAAGGTTATCGTATCATGTTTGTTAATTAAAATTATCAGGAGATTTTGTTTCATTTTCCTCTCTGGTGAATTCTTTGAAAATCGCTGGGATTTTTGTTCTAAAAGCTACATAAACAAACAGACCCTTATGAGACATCCCATAATTCAGTCAGCATCAAAACATCTGATTTCAAGGTATTTAGTGGAAGGTTTTCTTTAGTTCCTTTAAAAAGGCTCTTCACAGTAATGTCTGTAACATTAACAGACTAAATAACATTTCAACCTGCCCAGCATCAACACAGACTGTAAGTTGTTACTGATTCATATAATCATCATTGTGTGGAAAAATAATGTGTTTATCACAAAAAATAACCATTTATGTTTATTTGTAATAGTTCTGTTTAATGTCATTATCCACTCACAGCATGCTGGCTTCTTTGCAGCATGTTTAGGTGAAACTAGTATTTGGGGGTATGTGGGAAATGAAGTATTTTTAAGGTAAATTATGTGGAGAAAAATATATTAATGCTTTAATCTTGTCACCTGTATAAAAAAAACAACAAATCCTTTATTGACAGTAACTTTGAGTCATGGAGGAGTTGGATCAGTCAGCTGAACATATCAGCAGGTTTCAACCATAAAACTATTTACAACATGAAGAGTCTCTGAAAACAGCTGTCAGGTTGAAGAAAAGCAAGACTCTGCTGAAGTCCTGACAGATAAATGTGTTTTTAGTGTTTGATTGACTGAAATTGAAGCTGAAACCATTGAGTCGCGCTGAGGAACAGCTGAAGCTGCGCGCTCTAGGAGCTGCATGCGCGCTCCCGTGACGAACATTCACTTTATGACCAAACGCCTCTAACTCTCTGATAATGGATACATGTGTGTTAAAGTTGTTAGCGAGGTCCTGGAGAGAAGTGACGCCGACGGTTAGACAGCTTCCCGGAGCTGACAGGACAAACACGGAGGTTCTGACGGGAGGTCGGTCTGCTCCAGCTCCGTGTTTCCTTCAGCCGAAGACACGTGACTCGGGCGGACTGTACCATTTCATGCCGATGTGAGGGGGGGGGGGGGTCTCAAATAATTTTTTTTATAAATAAAGTAGTGACCTCTGATATACATTTTATGAAGACAAAAGGATTGTTTGTTTAATGTCTTAATTTTAACAAAATACCAAGGAGTAAGGTACTTCTGATTTTTAAACTTAAAAAAAAAAATTTTTTTTAGAGACTTTTTTTGGGCCCCCTAAAAGTCGTGGGCCCTTAGAATCTTCCTAACCTTCCCCCCCTTTACGGCGCCAGTGCATGTGAGATCACGTGTTTCCTGGAATCAGACCTTAAGCTGTGTGTTAGAGAACCCTCACAGGAACACAGGTCAGAACACGGATGGAGAAAAGTTTTATTTTAAAAAGAGCAGCAGCCAAAAACAATACAAAATAAAATAAAAAACAAAGTGATGAGTCAGAACTAGCGCTGCTGAGTTCCACCAATAACCTGAACAGACACTGTGTACAGAGTCACACCTGGCCTGAGAGGTCAGAGGTCAGGCCAGGTCGGAGTCAGAAGGACATTTTCCAACAGGTTATCTAAACAATTGGACATGATTTCCTGCAGCCTCACTGACAGATGTTGCTCAGACTCTTGACCCGTCCTAGGGTCACAGACTACACACGTCTTGTGTTGGTTCTGACAGTTTACCATTTCCTTCCTGCATGTTCTAACTGGAACCGTTCTCTCCCTCTCATACTGGTGTCGACCTGCAGCTGCTGGCTTCTGGACGGCTCGTTTACAGTCTGCTGCAGGAGGACATTCAGCTTTTATAAACTAAAACGACCGTTGATGAAGACTGAGATTCAGCTCTGACATTTGGACCACGGAGCCAGGTGAACGGCACCAGGCTCGTCTGAGACTACAACACAGGGAACCAACTCAAAGCTGTGGAAATGTTTTAAATACTGTTAATGTTAGAAGAAGAAAAAGATGAAAACCCATGTCTTTAAAATGTTGCTTCAGGGGAGAATTTAACTAACGTACACGCTCCCAGTTAAACCATACAAGCGGTCTGCTACTGAACACTAACACGGGGAGGGGCGGGGCTTCTAGCGCATCCTGTACTCCAAAGTCTTTGACATCTCGCACAGCTGACCCCTGAAGTCCACATCTACAGTGAAGTCCAAGTCTCTCTGCAGGTCAAAAGAGACACAGACAAGTCAAAACCCTCAGACAGGTAGAGGAGACACGAGCGGTGTTCACACTGCAGGTTTGAGTGACTCAAATCTGGTTTCCATCAAATCACACATGGTCCTAAATCTAATTTAAACTGGACTTGAGCATCAAGACCTGCAGTGTGAGTGATCTTTGATGTCTGCTTACGTTGTTCTTGGCGTTTGGCTTCATGCTGATGGTGCCAAAGATCTCCTCTCCAGTCTTCACGGTCAGGTAATCGTCCAAGTAGAAAACCGTCTGCTTCCAGTGGGTGTAGGGAGACTCCGGGCCTGGAGGGACCACATAAACACTTACCCTCTGCCAAAAGCCTCTAAGATACAATACAATCCTACTGAGGGAAATGAGTGTCGCAGCAGCAGACGAGTACGAAACGAGACCAACAAACATGTAACAAAAGCAGACAAATCTAGAGTGTAAACAAGGGAGTGAAAGGCAGCGACGTAGCACCAGCAATAGATGAGAACAATAACAAAGATGTAAAGCAACAAAAAGTGCAACAGTTTAGTGCAAACGCAGTCTGAAGAATGAGCAGTCAAGGCAGAGTCAACATTTACACCTAAAGCTGCTCTCTGGATTATTTCAGCAAAAGCAGTTTTTAAATCCAGCGGCTCCTCCTCCCAAAACACCTCAACATGCGCGTGCGGTCGCGTGCGCACACACGGTGCAACTCAAACTATGATTACATTGTAGGGTTTAATCACTCGTTTCACAAATCATGTTCTCATGTGTTTGATTCATGGCTTTAGAACGGCAGCTGATGTTCTGAAGCTACAGGAACCGGAAATAAGAAAACGCTCGGTCCAGAATGAGTCCTCCACCAAAATAAACATGTATCCTTGGCAAGCCTTGCCATTCTGTGTAGGGTTGGGCATCGAGAATCGAGCATCGATAGGAACCGGGACTAGCTGTCCGGTTCTCCCGAGATCATTTAAATTTTCGATTCTAGTTTCGATTCCCAGGCCGCAGACCAGAAGAAGAATCCGCCTACGCCACCGCGCATTCATTGTAAAATGTTCGGTCTGCAGCGGCGTTCTACAGCGTGGCTTCAGCTGCTGATCAGAATCAGGTGATGTCCATGAAAAAAACATCATCTGTCAAGACTGAACAACGTATTTCACAGCTGTTCACCTGAATGCAGCCTGCAGACTCTCTGTGCAGCGTAGCGTCTCTCCTCCCCTCATTGTATCGGAGCTCAGCGCCGAAATTGAAAGTAAAACACATCTGCCGAACCTTTACTCCGTCAGAGTGATGTAAACTTTGCATCCTGCAACAAAAACTACCGTGGAAATACCGGAGGAAGCTCGTTAAAATACATCAACACGGTGGATTTAAAGGTGTGGGTTGCGTTAACCGGAAATTTCCGGTATTTAACCGTTTTTTTTTTTTTTTTACTTTGACGGAAAGATCTGAAGGGAGCCGGTCATTCTGACAGGTTTGCGCGCGCGCGCCTTCCCGTCCATAGGAAATAACTGAATTGTCCCCTCTAATAATTCGAACCAAGGATGCAGAAATAGCGCTGGATCTCCACCAACCAATACCTGCAGCCCAGACTGAGGTTCTGTGCTGCTGAGCGCAGACCTGTGATCCAGACGTCCTGCGCTCTGCAGCAGAAGAACACTGGTCCACCATCAGGTGTCAGACCTGATCCGCTCAAACGCCGCGTTGCAATCCGGTGCTCAGTGCGCGATCAGATATGGATTAACTACACTTCCTGTTGTAATGCGCCCTCAGAGTAGCGTTATAGGCTGTGGAGGCTTGTTGACACGCAAAATCTGCTCCGCGAGCTGCGCGCGCATAGAACTGGACTCCAAACGCGAGGAGGTCTGCATTAACCCCTCTGGGGCCTCTGTGGTCCGGGGCCTCTGTGGTCCGGGGCCCCTGAGGTCCAGGGCCTCTGTGGTCCGGGGCCCCTGAGGTTCTGGGGCCTCTGTGGTCCAGGGCGCCTGTGGTCTGGGGCCTCTGTAGGCCCCTGTGGTCCGGGGCCCCTGAGGTCTGGGGCCCCTGTGGTCCGACCGTCAGACCGGGAGTGGACCCGTACACCCGCTGACTGCTGAACCGAACGGCGAGAAAGGAGCAGGAATAAACCGATAAAGTCTAGAGATGTCCCGTTTCACCGCCGATCCCTTTCAGTTTTCATGGTGAAAGGACGGACCGGGGGGGGGCGGAGTTTTACCGCGACCGGGTGATAACATCTGAAGCAGGCGGGGCGGGCTGGATCCTCCGAGAGAGGACCTTGGTACGGGCTGCGTCAAGGGTCTGATTTGTTCGTCTGGGAAGCGGAAATCATGCTGACAAGAGCTCCGCCTCGCTTTAAACACAAGTTACGTTAATTTTTTTAACGCGTTCTTTCATAATGAATTAATCATAATTAAAAGTCCCAGCCCTATATGAATTTTTCACATACCGCTATACTGGTGAATGGCGTACCAACGTCCTGTACGCTACAGTGGGGAAGTGTTTCAGTGGGGACTCATTTCACTGCTACACACTGTAGCAATTATTATATTATTATATTCTCTAAGTGGGGTGTTCTTTTGAATCAACTTCTCAGTATTTTGATTTTAATTTCATATCTGTGCCTGAAAAATTTGCAGACCACAGTCTGTGGTCAGGGGCCCTTGGACCTCAGGGGCCCCAGACCACAGGGGCCCCGGACCACAGGGGCCCACAGAGGCCCCTGACCTCAGGGGCCCCAGACCACAGGGGCCCCGGACCACAGGGGCCCCAGACCACAGGGGCCCCAGACCACAGGGGCCCCAGACCTCAGGGGCCCCAGACCTCAGGGGCCCCAGACCTCAGGGGCCCCGGACCACAGGGGCCCCGGACCACAGGGGCCTACAGAGGCCCCAGACCACAGGCGACCTGGACCACAGAGGCCCCAGAACCTCAGGGGCCCCGGACCACAGAGGCCCTGGACCTCAGGGGCCCCGGACCACAGAAGCCCCGGACCACAGGGGCCCTGGACCTCAGGGGCCCTGGACCTCAGGGGCCCTGGACCTCAGAGGCCCCAGACCACAGAGGCCCCAGACCACAGAGGCCCAAGACCACAGAGGCCCTGGACCTCAGAGGCCCTGGACCTCAGAGGCCCCAGACCACAGAGGCCCAAGACCACAGAGGCCCAAGACCACAGAGGCCCAAGACCACAGAGGCCCAAGACCACAGAGGCCCAAGACCACAGAGGCCCTGGACCTCAGGGGCCCCGGACCACAGACCAGGATTAAATGTATTATGGACGTTCAGGATCATGAAACATCACCATGGTAACAAACTGAAAATCTAAATTCTGGGATGATACTGAAATGAAAGCTGAGACTTTGTCAGGTGAAAGACATGTAGAGAGACAGAAACAGACAGTGGGGGACACAGACAGGTGTGAGACAGGAGAACTGACTGGTGGAGAACCCGATCCTCTTGTGACAGCGGGTGAACTCGATGTTGAAGTAGGTGACCAGAGCGTGAATGTAATCATTCCTCTTCACTTGCAGGCAGAACGGTGAGGTGAAGGTCAGGTCCTCCACCTTCACGGTGTAGATGTCCACCTCCTAAACACACAAACGCACACCCTCTTAGCTTATCGACTTACAACTAGTCCAGAACGGAACAGACCAGGATAGATGTGTCAGAATTGGGACACGTATCCGTCCACTCACCCTGATGAGACAGGAGTTGGACACCAGCTGCTTGGGATCTACCACGTCAACCAGGGGCTCCTTTATGGCCACCTCCTTGATGCAGGACATGTCGAACCCATAAACGTTCTCCCACCCTGAGAAGATAATAATAATAATAATAATAATATAACAGGTCACCTGTATTAAAACAGGTTAAAAAAGAGGCACAGCTCAGTCTTTGGTTGAGCTCTTATTGTGAAAGGGCATGTTGTTTAGGTGTAGTCTGATCTGCTCACCTGACCTCTGTGACCCATCAGGATTAAAAGATATGAGATGCCAGTAGGAGCTAATCCATTTAATGATTCAAAAATCTTAATCTGGATTCTAATATAAAGGAGGAGCCAGGACAGGTGATGTATGCGGTTTTGAAGAAGTTGTAGACACTGACTGCTGCCTTAGTGAAGGCTGCTGAGGCGTCCGCTCTACTTTACCACTTTTTCAAAGTTGGTAAATGACAGAAATGGCTTGACTTTAGCCAGGAACCTCAACTGGAAAAAACTGTTTTCACAACTTGAAATGTACTGTCAAAGATCACTCCAAGACTTTTGGGGAAAAGTTCTCTCAAATTTTCCAAAGGAGCAAGATGAGAGCTGTGGGAGGGGAGTTTAGAGACATTTATGATTTTAAGTCCTCCAGACAGTTCAGGGGGACTGCAGCGTTCCTCTGAGGGGAGATTTGGGCATCATCAGCACAGGTGAAATGAGGCTGGAGGCTTTTAACATAGAGCCAAACGGGAGCACGTAGAGAACTGGTCCTAGAACGGACCCTTATGAAACTCCACAGGTAGAGCGCTGTGAAGGAGGACGTCAGTGATCCTGGCGAACTGCAGAGATTACCTTCAAAAAACTTTACCAGGTTTAGCCTAGTAGCCAGTATTTGTACTTACAGACATTTGTAGCCGCTGTGTCATGTCCTTGCACCGTTCAGCGGAGGCTTACAGCTGTTCTTCGTCATAAAGTAGTCCCGAGTCTAAAATAGTACCTGTAATTCCTTCGTGTTACTTTTTATTTTCTTTTACAGTCGATATGTTTATTGAGGTCACTAGGCACAATTAGTATCACTACTGAGTGACTTTTTTCTCACAATGCTAGTTGTTACCATTCACTTACAGTGTTTTACGCTAAGCTAATGCTAAATGAGTACTGCTGGATCAGGATAACAGCTGGGCTGGTTGCTAATTGTTTTTGCTCACTTAGAGCATTGACCTGAATATAAGATGAGGTTTTTTTATGTAAAATGCGAGGTCGTTTTATAATCAGAGTCTAGTACTTCGGGTAGAGATGCACCGATCCACATTTTTTCCACTCTGAGCTCTGAATCGGACATTTCTCCAGGTTGGATCGGAAATGTTCGATCCGTGAATTAAGTTGGGATCGGAACTCGATACCGGATTGGGTTCCGATTCCAACTTAACCTGCCCCATCCCTACCCAGAACCAGGAGCAGAACCACAGAAGACGAGCACTCACAGTGGATCTTGTAGTCCTTGTACTGTCTGTCTTCAATAGCAGTGACGTACAGAGTCGCTCTGTCGGGGAAAATTAGTCCATCTGGTTTCTGTTGGGAGTGACAGGAGGAGGGAGAGGAGGACCAAAAGAGAGCATTGTTAATTCCAGAAAAGAAGTTTCAGCCAGGAAACTGAGTTCTTGCTTCCAGATCAGCCAACTTCAAGGTTTTTGTCATCGTAGACTAGAAAACATTTATCTGCTAGATGTGTGACAACACGATGTTCAGCTTGTTCTGACAGGATATTATTTAAAAGAAATGAAAATTAAATGCTGCTGAATGTCATTATTGTAAAAAATTAAGTGACTTAAAAATAGAATTACCTGATTTTTTTTTTACCCTGTCAGTTAAAATGACTGACAATGGAAAAGGTCTACTGCAACTTCTGATATAAAAACACATACATACAAATACACATATTTATATTAAGAGCCCAACATGACCAGTCCACCAAATATATACACACTAGGGATGCACTGATACAGATATCGGTATGTACTGGTTAAGTTGACCGATACCAAGGCTGTGGTAAGATGGTGGCTTCACTGACTTGTCAGTTCTGTTGTAGTTTTCTAGATTGAGCTAAAATGGAACAGTGTGGTAAAGGAGTGAAAAACTGTGCAATAATTTCACAGAAAATGTTTATTTTTCACCTAATACAGAGTTTCTCCCAGTGCTTTAACAGGGTATATGCAGGAATCTTTAAGTTAAATTTAATACCTTTTCAAGACCGTCTCAATATTTTTTAATACCTCACCGCCATTCTGGTTATGCGGCAGCGTTCACAGAGATTCTCTTCCATCTTAACATTTCGGTGCGTTCGTAATCCTCACCGGGAACACCAGAGCGTACGTTGTGCTTTTGAACTTCTGCACCGCCCGCCCTGGTGCTCTGAGAGAAGGATTACTAACGCACCCTTTGTTTCCAGTTCTTTTTTTAAATAAAAATGACTAAATTCACACATGTTTACATTGTTTTGGGACTCAAACTGTTGGACATCAAATTCAGATTTTTTCGTTCCAAAATGTAAGAATTTATAAAGCCGTGATAAGACTTTTAAATACTTTATAAGGGTCTTGAATTTCCCTAAATTGATTTATCACCTTTTAATACTTTTCAAGACTCCGCGGATACCCTGTACGAAATTAAAACAAAGTGAGCTAGTTCAGCTCTCCCTCCCTCTAGTTGTAGTCTGTATGCAGGGTATCTGCAGGTTCAAGGAAGTCAAATTTAAGACTTTTTAAGACCCGTTTTAAGGCTACTTTGATCAAATTTAAGACCTTACATTCACGGAATGGGAAAGGGGATGTGACCACCTTACAAATAGTTCTGAAAAATAACAAACATCAAGATAATTGATCTGCATTATATCTTACGGAAGTGTATTGCATTCACCTGAAAATAATTTTAAAAAGCTCCTTTTTACTGAATTAACGAGATAATAACAGCCTTAAGTGACCTAGGCCCTCCTAGACTCTTGCGGTCTGGTGCACTGCTGAGTTTCAGATGATCGTAACCCAGAAATCATTGGGGCCAGGGCTGTACGTTAACTTTTTTAGCTCATAGCACCGGTGCCACAAAGGTTGCAGATTTTGTAGCACAGAACAAAAAGTTTTAGCACCAGCATAAAAATTCAGCTAATAGCCAAAATTAGTACTTATCATTTGTAACACACTAAGTGCTTATAGTGAAAACACAATAACAAGAAATATCTTCAAACATGTTTATATGTCAGAGTAATTTAAAAAGAACATTTATTCATTCAAATTAGTGTAGATGTGTTCAAAGTGTGAGTGTGCTGAGAAATGTGTGCAAATAGTGTGTACTGTATGAGTTTTAGAAACAGCCATGTACTATATCATAGTCTGTGTACATATACCGGTATAGTGATGTGTGGTTGTTGAGTTCTCTGATTTGATCATTTTTGGTGCTTCAATACAGTTCTAGCAGGGGCGGGGCCACAGGGGGGTGTCACTGGCCACCCTTGAAATCGGATTGGCCACCCTGCCTGGCCACGCCCACCAGAGCTGTCAATCAGTTTGTTCATACAGTTTTGTGGAACACTGCTAAAAACCACAAAAACAGATGTTTTCAGCTGTTATAATCTCTGATTTATTAATATGCAGAAACTGTTATAATTTTACTTTATAGTAATTTTGCACATAAACAGGCAGACTGTTTTTGATGGCGTACAGTGAGACCTTGGTGTTTAACATGTTCATTTGTCTCCTACTGATTCTGAATCTGCTGCATAGTTCTACTAAACAGATCCATGTCTTTTACTTCAGTAAATAAATAAGTTATTAAAACTTAGGTCTGCTGTCCATCGCAGTCCAAGACTGCAGAGCATTTAAATATAATGACCTTTTACTGTGCTACGCCCCTGGGGCTGAGCTGCGTTCAGCGGGGTCAGACTCCGGTGTGAAGCCACGTCTCCCCCTGACTCGGACCGTGGACTCGTTAACAGACATCAGTGTGACCCGTTCAGATTTATTAGTTCCTCTGGTTTAATGTGTGTCTGAAGCACAGGGACACTTTCAGAATCAAAGAGTTTTTTTCCGAACAGCTAGAACTGATGGAACTCCGTCGCTAGACTCGCCAGTCGACTCGACGCAGAACTTTAATCCATACAAGTGCGCAAATATAGGCTATATATATTTAATTTGCTTTACATTGTTTCATCATCATCATCATCATCACGGCTGCTGCGATAGGTCGGGTATCGTCCCACACCAGTGCGTTGAGCCCATTAAGTGAACCAGTTGCTTCCAGTGCTGGCGGTCTTGTGCCAGCTGCGCCACGGCAACTCCGGATTGTTGGAGGTCGCCCGCAACAACATCGAACCATCGGGTGCGGGGTTTACATCGTGATTGTCTCCAGACTGCGGCCCTCGGGTCAAAATGCAGATGGCTCTGGTCGGAGGACCAGAATGAAGACGGAGGACGTGGGCGAGCCAGGCCAGATGCTCTGGGCTGGCGCGTGCGTTCTAGTGCTAGGTTGGAGACCCGCTGAGGCCACCTGACGTTGTTTTAAAGTCGATATTTTTAAGTTAATTCTTAAGGTGTGGGGGTGCGCCACAATCAATTACATGTAGAGGAAACCCTGATCGCACAAGTGCTACGTCTAAAAATAGTTCATCGCACAGACTTTTTTCCATCGCACGTGCAACATATATGTTGCACTGTACAGCCCTGGGGGCCCTAGAAATTTAAGACCTTTGGACACTGAATTTAAGGATTATTTATCATTTTTAATGATATTTAAGGCCTTAATTTTGGAAATGCTAATTTACGACCTTTTAAGGCTTTTTAAGGACCCGCGGATACCCTAGTATGACAGAAAAAGCTAACGATTTTATTTTATTACTGGGGCAGCAATAGCTCTGTATATATCGGTTTGAAAAAAAAAGTTGAGATGCCCTAATTGGGATGCTGCCCCAGCGACCCAGATAAGCGTTTTTGTACTGAATTCCTTAGATTTGATATTGATTATATATTGATTTTTAAATAAAACACTTAACAGTCAGACGTAATCTTCTGGAGAACTTTAAATTCTAATTGAATACCACTGATCCATGGTAAGAACCACACCCACCAGTGACATTACTCAAAGAGGCGGAGACTCTAGAAACAGGAAGCAGTTTTCTGACCAGAGCTATACACACGGCTAATCAGATCAGGAGAGACACTGCTGCAGATTGGTAACAACTCAGCAGACTCCTCTACAGAATAAACACACACATACCAGCCACTTATCCCTGGCGTAGATGACTGTATTGAGCATGGACTCGTAGAAGAGACAGTAGCCCATCCACTCTGAGATGATGATGTCCACTCCATCCACTGGAAGCTCCACCTCCTCCACCTTCCCTTTGATGATGGTGACAACTGGAGACGCAGGACAACAAACTGTATCCTCTACCTTTACTGAACCATGAGACAAGCACCACATGCAAATTTATTTGCTCACCATCATCCAAGTTGTTGGCCTTCACAATCTTCACAGCATAGTCTGAGATGCTGCTGCACTCGATCTATGAAAAACAGAAGGACACAGGATTCTGATTAGTGGTCTGACCCTGTTAAGCCACCCAGGTTAAACCACTACGGGTTACACATACCCCTATAACTTTCTTGGCCCCAGCTTTGGCAGCAAACATGCAGAGAATGCCCGTCCCACTGCCCACGTCCAGGACCACCTTGTCCTTAAAAAGGTGTTTGTTGTGAAACATGGAGTTGCGATAGGTCAAAGTGCGAACTTCATCTTTCAGCATCTCCTACAGCAACAAGACAGAAAAGGTGCAAAAACAGAGAAACAGGTGAGGAATCATTTCAGTTAACAGGTTAGGAGATGTAAGGACTAGATTTAGATCTAATTTTAAAGAGTTTAGTTTTTAAATGTGGGGGAGTTTTACCTGCCCAATGAATGAAACATACCTCATGGATTCCAAAGTGGGCGTAAGAGTCGAAGTAGTAGTCCTTTGATGTCATGTCTTCAGCCGCAGGCTTGACTGAGCTCTCCCCCTGAGAAACCTCAACAAAGACAAACAATTACTGTTTGAAGCAAAGAGACTTTAACAGAACAAAGATTATTAAAAAAAATACATGAATAAAATCAAGTCCCAACCAACGTAAAGACGCTGACACTGTAAAGCCTGGGACACACAGAAGACGGATGTGTTGTGCCACAGAATCGCTGCGGTCTAGGGGGTACACAGGACGCGCTATGCAGCCTATTCAAGGCTGAACGCTTCTTGGAAAATCGCCGTATTAAAGACGTAAATGCCGCGCCGCTTGAGATAGAACCGGAACCTATCTCTCCGCGTAGCCACTCTCAGTAACTATAATGTTTTAGTTTTTTTAAAACAGCGCGGGCGCGACGCATTCGTCTTCTGTGTGTCCCAGGCTTTACATCTGGGATCCCACTTTACAATATTTATTTTGTTTAGATTAGCAGAAGACCTTTACGTCACAGGGCCAGGTGAGTGGAGATTCATCAGGTCAACCGTTTTTACCTCCACTTACAACCTGATGCTTCCACCAACCAAACTCAGGCTCCCGCTGACTGGCTTTTACAATGAACACCAGTAGAATAACCATCCAAAGGTTAAAGTTCACATAAAAACGAGCAATTATTACTACGTCACTACGGTCGGTGGCACGACTTTACAGTTAACCGGTTATTGACCGTTAAACGCTTCAATAGCCGGTTAAAAATTTTTTGGGGGAAATGTGCATCCCTAACACGTAGTCATGTCAAAGTTAATACTTTATTTAGTTCCATATTAAATAAATTAGTACAAAATTGACTTTTTTCTTTTTTTGTTTTAATCACTGACAGAATCGCCAAGTGTTTCATGCGCTCCAGACACAGGGGAACATAATATTTCAGGGGAACAGATTCTCACACAGCACCATAATCTGCGCAAATGAGCTGCACCGTTTTCCACCAGTACACTGGAAAGAAGAACTGTAACGACTCGTTTGTCCTAGGAAATAAGACGAAGCTACAGGGACTATGACCCACATGAGGCTGTAATGCTCTGACACAAAGACGGTCAGAAGTAGACCAGATTTCAAGGACAGAGAAAACAAGGAGTCTGATTCGATTTCAATAAAAGAGTTCATTAAAAATATTTCTTTAAAAAACCCTGAAATGATTAACCAGTAGTTTTTCTTAATGATGTTGTCACTCCTCACATGGTGGTGAAGTGTGAGGCCCATATTTACCAGGGTTTCCCCAATTCCCATCACTCCTCACCTTTCCACCTCAGTCTCAAATAGTGCATATTTTAGTTTACATTACCTTAAGATTAATGCTCAATGCAGTTTGTTTGACCTACACTCTTTGGGAAACAAAAAAATTAACACTTTGATGTTCAATTGTTTGTCGACTTAATTTCTGGAGTGATTGTAACCCGAGTTCAGAATTTTATTTACAAACTGAGTCACTCATTGTAAAAACCGGTAGCATGAGGCGCTAACTAGCTCCAGAGCTAACACGTTGGACCCACAGTATAATGCAGAGAACCTAGAGGCTAACTAGCGCTAAGGCTAACACGTTGGACCCACAGTATAATGCTGAGAACCTAGAGGCTAACTAGCGCTAAGGCTAACACGTTGGACCCACAGTATAATGCTGAGAACCTAGAGGCTAACTAGCGCTAAGGCTAGCACGTTGGACCCACAGTATAATGCAGAGAACCTAGAGGCTAACTAGCTCTAAGGCTAACACGTTGGACCCACAGTATAATGCAGATAACCTAGAGGCTAACTAGCGATAAGGCTAACACGTTGGACCCACAGTATAATGCTGAGAACCTAGAGGCTAACTAGCGCTAAGGCTAACACGTTGGACCCACAGTATAATGCCGAGAACCTAGAGGCTAACTAGCTCTAAGGCTAACACGTTGGACTTACGGTATAATGATGAATCTGGTAACATTAGAGGCTAACTAGCTCCAAGCATTAGAGGTTAAATAGCCACAGAGCCAACATGTTAGACCCACTATAATGCGGAGAACCTGGTAGCATCAGAGGCTAACTAGCTTCAGCGCTAACACGTTGAACCCATGCGGTCCCAGAGGTTCCGTCCTCCGCGACGGGAGGATGATGGGACACCGGGTAGCTTCAGCTATTCGAACTAACACAACGTTATAAACTGTTTAAATCGCCACCGACACGCGGTGCTAGCTGAGCGTTTTTGTTCTGTTTTCCCCCTCAGAGTTTTTTTCAGATTTGTTCTAACTGCGACACTAATGAATGAGCGGCATCAGCGGCACATGATGTCAACTTTTAACAGCGATGTTTTCAGGGTGTATGCTAAAAAACCTATATGTAAAATATGTGTAAGCCGTATCAATACCTGTTCGACATCAATAAATATTAAGTGTGAAGTTCACCGAGTCTGGTCCGTTATTTCTCCCGGTAAGTCCTTACCTCCATCCTTTCTGCTGGCGCGGCCATTTCCATCTTCCACTGTGTGTCGTTTTTTCTTCTTCTTCTTCCTCTTCTTGGCGGACTGCTTCTTCTCGGTGTTTATTGGCGAGACAACGAATTACCGCCACCTGCTGGTGTGGAGGGTGGACAGGAATGTAGGTCAAAGATCAGATCACAAATGTTTACTGCCAAACCCATTACTGTTCATATACCGGTATTAACCCATTCTGTCTTAGTTTTCTGCTTCAGTGTTGTATTTCTTTTTTGTCAGATGGTGTGACAGTTCAGTAGGAGAACAACACAGTAAGGGAACAGCTCAGTAAGGAGAGAACTGCCAGACCCCACAGTGGATGATACAAAACCCACTGGCCCTGCACGTCCTGATTTTGAGAACATCTAAAACACCAGACTTCTTAGGAGGTTGAATGCAACCAGATAAGGAGCCTAACCACACACAACACAAACTCTTTATGCTGCTTTCATCAAAGAGATGCTACAAAGCACATCAGCCAGAGCCACCAGACCGAAAGACCGTTTTATCCTTCAGATAATCAGGTGGTTAAGTAAAACCCACCCTCCGACCCTCCCTACAACACCAACCCACTCTCTGCTGAAACAAATGTCCTACAATCCTCACAGTCAAGTGTGACTTATGAGTTTGTACAGATACACACACTTTGCACAATACAGATAACTGTTTATACCTTGTATTATCTGTGTTGTCTTCTCAGATGCAATTCTGCTGTTTGCATTCTTGCACCTGTTTGTCCTACATTTATTTATATACATCCCTATACTTTATTTTAAAATAGTTTTAACCATTTTATTTATACGTGTATTAATTTACATCAAGATGCACAAAATAAGAATTATAACGTGTTGTGTTTTGACACCAGTTCAGCTACATGTGACTTTAAAATTTAAATTTATTCAGCGTCAATGTTTCCAGTGTTGGTTCTTCTTTATCTAGACCTCTGCAGTTCACACTGACATCCTGTCAGTCAAGGTCCTCCTCCTCATGCCATTCATCATCAAACAGCTGGGTCTCAGTGAAAGGACTGGACCAATCTCAGCCACAAAGCCATGTAGGTTTGGATTTTTTCCCCTTAAGCCACTTCATTTAGAAACCTCATTTTGTTGTGTTTTCTTGCCCCATCTTTAAAATTGTTTGATGATCTGAAAGAGTTTAACAACCATACAAAAAAATGTGAAATCTGGAAGAGGGAAAACTTTTTTTTACACAGCTGAACAATTCTGAGGAACGAGAATGACGAATAAGGTTTTAGTTTAGAAACCCGCAGGGCTAGCATCAAGAACAACAGCAGCATTCACGTGGAGGTAACGGGATTTTAAATGAGAGAAACTCAGCATAAGTAAAGGTCAGACCATCCTTGTTAAACAGATAAGAAACAAATAATATATCATTATCAACCCAATTCTTCAGAAACAATGACCTTTTCTCAAGGCCGTCTCCTGCTTGACTTGCCTTCCGTCTCCAAATAGCGTGCGCGTTCACGGCTGCGTCGCGCGGTCACGCTGTTTTAGCTGTCACGAGCCCCACCGAGCAGTCAGCGAGACAATACGCCGAACATCATCTTATTTAAACCGAGTTTAGTGCGCGGTTAACGGGCAGCGCAGCAGACTGGTGTTGTTAGCCGTCACGTCAGACCCCCGCCGAGCATTTCCGGTCAACTGGTGATGAAAACCAACATCTGAATGGTATTAGCAGCTAGCCAGCTAGCTGTTAGGCTAGTTTAACGCTGCGTGACTCGGGAGTAACTTCACGTTAAATTACTGAAGGACATTTCGATTGACAGTTTTGGCCGCATTCATTTTGGAAGCTGCCAACGTAGTGGACATATTTATTTTATTCAACTCCGAACGGCTTCCTGCTGTCTAGCTGTGTTCCGCGTAGCCTCCAGTCTAGCTAGATTAGGATTGAATGAAATAACGTTAGCTTTGCCATCGGCGACGGAAACGAGCCAGTTAACAGGATAAGTTACCCTGCTGCTGGTTTATTCACCACCACTCACCAAACCAGCCAATGCTATCGGCCGCTCGGCCACAAGCAGAACGCGTCTTCAGCGGGACGTCGACCGGGAGCCAGTAACGAGCGACTGGACGAGCAAAACTGCTAGTCACCCGTAGCCGTCAAGTTGTCACATCGTCCGCCGAGTCCCGTGAAGTGACGGTGCCAGGTTGTTGGAAGGCCGGAGAAGGAGGACGATAAACCTGCGAAGATGCCGGCTGTGTCGAAAGGAGATGGGATGCGCGGATTAGCCGTTTTCATCTCGGACATCAGAAACTGTGAGTGCTTTTATTTCACCTAAATGCAGAGGTATTTTCTTAAAGGTCTCTGTTTGATGGTAAAAATGACCCGGTGGTTACACCAATTGGTCTGAAGGCGTCCAAAACAGGGGCGCCTCCAGAAAATGTTGAATGGGGCCAGATGGGAGTCCGTGATAAGATTGGGGCGGTACACCAAAACCACCATCTATAAAAGAACATAGTGAGTTTTATAACTGTGTTGTCATCGAGGGCTGCAACCTATTACTGTTTTAATAGATGACTAATGAGGCCGTTTTCCCCAATTAGTCAATTAAGTCCACCCCCTTTTCTGGGTTAGCTTCCGGTCTTAGCTCACCTGCACCAGTCTCTCCACCTTTCTGCATTAACATAACTATTCACAGTAATTTATATTGATGATCAGAGAAACAACATAATTTGAAACTGACCAAACCTAGGTTAGAGGATGTTTCCTCTAGTCTAAGAGTGTTTTCACAGCTGCAGTATTTTCCCAGTTTAAATCAAACCCTGGTCCCTTTTCCTCCTTGACTCGGTTTGTTTTTGCAGGTTTGAACACAGTAATTGTAGGATGCGGAACAGAAAACGTACTGAGACTCATTGGAGGAAGTAATCTCTGTTTAAACAAATTCCACAGCCATTTGTTTATATGTGAACACAAGTCGACCTCGATGACCACATGTACACGGATAGTTTGAGCCACGTGCCCTCCTATAGTCAGGTTTGTGTTGCATTCTGGGATGTGGGAAGACACACGCTACTGAGTAGCTCCTAGCTGTAGTTTAGAAAATGACTCGAGGGCTCACGTGGACGATCAGCAAGGTAAGTTACTTCAGTAATTTTTCAACTGTTGACTAGATTTACCAGCTCTGACTCAAAAACTCTGAAAAGTTCAAATAGTTGATTAACGGCTCAGAGAGAGGGAGTTAGAACCTGTTGTGGACTAGCTCAGGATCTGAACATAGCATCTTCTGGTAACCCCGCCCCCAGACAAGCTCACCAGTCAGAAGAATGAACATTCTCTATTTGTTTGTAGTGATGCATTTTGTTTCATTTACAGTTTTCTTTCTGAAAATAAGCTGAATCACCAGAAAAAGATGCAGATTAACAAAATTATGAACTGATTTGAACCAGAGGAACCAACCAGGTGTGACACCAGGGGGGGAAATTAGCAATTGCCACTGGCCAAATGCAGGTAAATTTATGAAGTGATGGGTTAATTTAAACAACACACCTGCCACAGTGGTGGGTTTTCAACATGACCAGATAAAACAGCATTTAATTTGTACAGCTGACCTGATGGGGGCAGCAAAGTTCCTGTGTTGCGATTACTCTGCTTTAAATGCCATTTATCGTACACTATAAGCTTGGGCGGTATTATGGTAATACCGTATACACCCGGTATTGGAAAATAGCAACGGTATCTGTTTCTTTTTTTTATTTGATTTTTTATTATAATTTATTTTTTTGTGAAAAGTTAACATGTGCGCAGTATCTCCACTCTACATTTGGGTATGTCCCATTCATACCAACAAATTAAACTAAATTTTTACATATTGATACAGAGCACATCAACATAAAATACAAACAACAATCAAACAAAAACAAACAGAAAAAAAAGGAATAAGAAAACATGCCATCAACAACAAAAACAAAACTAACAAGATGAAAACAAAACAAAAATAAACTAGTGTTATTCGGGAGTGTCCTATACTATTTTCAATAATTTTGAAATATGAAATCAGGCCTGCAGGGAATTATATACATAACCCATTTTTCCCACCGTGGGATGAAATGTTCCAGTTTATGGTTAACAAATGCCATTATCTCTTCCATTTTATATATCTCCATTGTTATTTCCATGTTTGTAAGGTCGGACGTTCTTGTGTCAGCCATTTCCTAGTAAGATTTTTTTGTTGTTGCTGCAACCAGTAATATACTTAATAGATATTTATCTCTTTTCACCCATTCCTGGGGTAAAAGGCCAAGAAGTATAATCTTACTTTCTAGAGGTAGCGTGCATTTAAAAATATGTATGGCTTCATGAATTTCTTTCCAATAGTTTTTAATGACTGGGCAATCCCAAAAAATATGAAAATAATTTGCATTGAGGTTCCCACATCTTCTCCAACAGATTGGAGGATCCCCACTATAATGAGATTTCTGAGAGGGTGTAATGAAGAACCTTATCAAAGTTTTCCACCCATATTCTTTCCACTGGTGTGAACCAGAGCACTTCCACTGATATTTCCATATCGCTGTCCAGTCCTCGTCAGATATAACCATTCCTGATTCCCCTTCCCATTTTGCTTTAAAGTGATAATATGCAACTTTTTCATATTTTTAAATCTTCTCCTTGAGCCAGTCTGTGCTAATCTGACCCTTTACAGAGTTAATAAAAAGTCACTTAGCCCCATCTGGTGATTACAGCCGGAAAACCACGATTGCAAAATCTCCGTCGCCGTCACGGTACCCAGGAAGTCACGTGTCTCACGAGGGTTAGGCTAACCCAAAGTGGCTAGCTGTTATGCTAGCGCTGGAGTGTTTTTAGCTCATGATTCCTGATTTTTTTTCAATCTCTCCCTGCTTGAACACAGCTGATTTCTTTGAAGGAGTAAATAACCACTCCTGTAGAAAGCTATGAAGGCTGAGGAGACATTTCAACAGGTAGATTTAGGCGTTTAGAAGCTGAAACAATATGCTAACT
Source organism: Callopanchax toddi (assembly GCA_006937965.1). Taxonomy (NCBI): domain Eukaryota; kingdom Metazoa; phylum Chordata; class Actinopteri; order Cyprinodontiformes; family Nothobranchiidae; genus Callopanchax; species Callopanchax toddi. The sequence continues at coordinate 276,893 of SSNR01000410.1, read as the reverse complement.
TGTTTAATGCAGTAATTTAAAACGGACACCAGAGGGAGCCCAAAACAAGCAAAACTGCATATTATCACTTTAATATAGTAGGTTGAGTGTGTTTTAAAGTGCCCATGACATCAGTTTCCATGTTTTCTGACTTATCTATCATGTTTCAACGTTGAGTTCTCACCTTAAACCTGCCAGAAAGAGCAAAAAACGGCATCCATCTGTCTCCTAGTCCAGCCAGTGAGAAGCTCTTCCAGATTTCAGACCCAGGTTTCAAACAGTTTTTTTCACTCCAGCCCGCTATGAGGTCGTAGTGATCCGGACTTGTTTATATGGTAAATTCTCCGCCCACATGCACGTTCATTAGGGGTGGGAGATAAACTCGTTTTTCCGATGCATCGAGATGCAGACAGGAACGATTATCAATCGATTGAAAAATATAAAAATTCGATTCTATTATTAATGTTTGCAGCCTTGGAATTTCACCAATCACCGCAACTTTCCTCCCAAATCTGACCAATCATCTTGGCGTTTGTCGTGCGTCACCTTCTTTTTTAACCAATCACCGCCATTTGAAAAAGGTTTGACCAATCCCCGTTGCCTCGAGCTGTGTTTACTTCCTGCTTTTGAGTCGAGCCGCTAAACGCACCGGCCAGATTCTATAATATATTACAGCTAAAATACGAGCGAGTCAATTTCCCAAAGTAGCGATTACACAAGAGTGGTAGAAGCTGTTCTGAACCAAACATCATGTGATGGATTATACACGAAAATATTCGCTTGGCTGAACAGAGAGGAGCAGAGGGTCCGCGGCTGGGGGGGGGTGGGGGGGGGGTCTGATACGAGTGCTGAAAGAGACGAGGTGAGTTCTGTTTAAAATCCGTATTCGGTCAATGTGAGAAACTATGTTTAAAAAGAACTGATCTGTGTCCTAAACTGTGCCGAGTCGGCGGTTTTGCTACTCCGTGAGGAAATAGGACCGGGGCGTCAGCGTGAACTAACGTGAAATCCTTTGAACGTCGTTTTTTTAACATGCGAACAACCACGTGATGTGTGTATCCAGTGAGCGATCACGAGGAACCTCTTCCTGCTGAACCAGTGAACCTTTGAGGTGAACGTCTAAAAGTAAAAGTAAAACGAGTCGCTCACGCTGTAACACCTGAGTGATGCTGAGACAGTCAGCTCTGTCGTCATGGTGATTACAGCATCTTGTAGTCTTTGTATTATGATGAAACGGCGCATACAGTCTGTGCATATAAACAAAATAAAACCTTAAACAAAAAATGCTTGAAAAAAACTGCAACTTTGACCACAACCTTTGAAAAATGTTTAGCAAATCAGTCATTTTAGGATGAAACCATCACAAAAACCACACACCTTCCTGGAGGGACTGTATTTAAACTTATATTTACACATTTAAACACTGCTATGTTTTAATAATGAAATTATTATTAAATAATTAAAGATAATGGAAGTAAAATCATGTCGGGTTATTACAAATGCTTTAATAGTACCTCAAAGTCACATGGCAGGAAGGTGAGGGGGAAGAACAATACATCTTTCATCAATAATCGTTTTATAATCGCATCGCAGCTCTCTGAATCGTAATCGAATCGTGAGGACCCTGAAGATTCCCACCCCTAACGTTCACGGCAACTGGAGCGAGGCAGTGCCGCCGCCATTGCCCATAGACCGTGTAGTGTTTAGTTTCAGTTTCGTTTCTCTTTCACGCGACGGCACTGCCCCCTACTGGGCACTGCCCCCTACTGGGCACTGCCCCCTGCTGGGCACTGCCCCCTGCTGCAGCAGAAGTGTCAGGCTGCCAAATAAGGAGAAACCCAGCAGAACCGGAAGGCGGCGCTTTCTTCTGATCTCTGAGTTGCTCGTTAGGAAATAATTACAGCGTATTTGAGTTATAATGGTGCAACGCTGATCTAGAGGCATCAAAGATTACATCTGTTTAATATAAAGTGATTTAAATATGGAGTCACAGGCACTTTAAGGTTTTGCAATCCCCTATATATCTTTGATATATTTCTACCTTCCTTTTCTGACCTATATGCTTTTCTGACTAATTCTATCAATGTTGTGCTTGATTCCGTTATCTTTTTCATCTTTTTAGTGATGAATTGTCTCATCTGCAGGTAACGGTAAAAATCCTGATTTTCCAATTGGTATTTCTCTCTCATTATCTCAAAGCTAATCAGTGTACCCTGTTCCAATATGTTGCATATAGCTGTTATTCCTTTCCCAGTCCAGTCCTTGAATCTAGTATTCAGTTTATTTGGTATGAACTCTGAGTCATATGCGCACCATTTGAAACTGATAAGCTCGTCCTCTAATTTATTTTCTTTTATAACCAGTTTCCATGTCTTAAGAGTTGATTTAATCCACGGGTTTTCAATAACATTTATGTATATTTGTATGTTGCTATCTGCTAAAATAGCTTGTATAGGTACAGTGGAGGAAATAATGATTTGACCCCTTGCTGATTTTGTAAGTTTGTCCAATGACAAAGAAATGAAAAGTCTCAGAACAGTATCATTTTAATGGTAGGTTTATTTTAACAGTGGCAGATAGCACATCAAAAGGAAAATCGAAAAAATAACTTTAAATAAAAGATAGAAACTCATTTGCATTTCATTGAGTGAAATAAGTATTTGAACCATCTAACAAAAAATACTTAATACTTAGTGGAAAAACCCTTGTTTGCAGCACAGAGGTCAAACGTTTCTTGTAATTGATGACCAAGTTTGCGCACATGTTAGGAGGAATTTTGGTCCACTCCTCTTTGCAGATCATCTCCAAATCCTTAAAGCGGCTCTCTGGATTATTTTTCTCTGTATCAAAGTTTTCTAAATGTTCTAAATGATATTTCAGGTCTAAACTATGATCTATGGGTTGAGTTCCACAACATCTGTCATTCTGATGAAGACCCTCCTTCCTCCTAGAGACCCCTTTCCATTATTTCTTGCCGCCGACATTGTTCAGCCAATGAAATTCAAATTTCTGCATTCTCTCAACATGCACGCGCATCGACCAAACCTGTACCAGTAGGGGGCGCTGTCATACAGGACGCTCTGTGTGTTTCTCTGCTGTCTCAGCCGTTCACTGAGGACTCACAGCTCATTTCTACTAAAAACCTACCCATTCTCCAGCTAAAGACGGATTTATTTTTATTTTTAAACCTTTCACCTCACAGAATGGCAAGGCTTGACAGGATTACGCGTTTATTTTGGTCAGAAAGTTCATCCAGGGCCGAGTCAAGTTCAGCTTCAGAGTCCAGCAGCAGCTCTCTGCTAACAGAGCTAATATCAGAAGCAGCAGGGACAGAGAGGGCTCATCAGACCCTCGTAGTATTGTTGGAATAAGATTGTGAACTGTGAGTGATTAAACCCTACACACTGAGCTGTACAGCTTATGCCTGAAGTATATGCGCCGCGCGCATGCGCGCACACGGGATCAGACGCGCGTGTCGAGATGTTTTGAGGAGGAGCCTTTGGACGCTAGATTCAAAAACTGCTCTCCTGATGAAATCCTCTGGAGTGCTGCTTTAAGATCTCCTCCACATATTAAGGGACCTTCTGTTTCAGTAACCATAATATTAGTAACTTCCCGAAAGAAATCAATATTACTCCTTGGTGGAGCGTATATATTCATTAAAGTGATTGGATTCCCTTCTATAGTTCCTCTTAGTAGAATATATCTGCCCTCCTTATCTCCCTTTTCAAATTGTTTTACAAAATTAAGCTTCTTTGAAATAAGAATTGCAACTCCTCGACGGTGCCCCGTCTTATATAAGGAGAATAACAAACTAGAAAAATTCATCCTCTTTAGCTTACTATGTTCATCATCCTTTAAATGAGTTTCCTGTAAGTATACTATCTGAGCCTGTTCTCTCCTCATTTCTGATGAAATCTTATTGCGCTTAATAGGATTTAATAGCCCGTTTACATTATAAGAAATAATTTTGACTTTGTCACTAACCTTCTCAATATTCATCAACTCTTTTAATCAATCTATCATGAAGATTATCCCTGCAGTATATAACTGATCTACTCCCTAAACATTGAACATTACAAGAACACTTATAATCAGGGTCCGAAATTAAATTTGAGTCACCGGCCAAGTTGGCCGGTAGATGATTAAAATCTACCAGCCAAACATATTTTTTACCGGCCAAAATTCTAAATGATTTAGATCTACCCAAAGCATGTTATTCTATAATATGATATTATGTTAGATCCAAACAGAAAGGAATGACAACTTAATTAAATAATCATTAATTAAAAATACTTTTTATTCATTTCAGATTTTTTAATTTATTTTTTTAGAAATGTTTTTAATGAACTCTCTTAATGAAATCTAGTCAGACTCCTTGTTTTCTCTCCATAAAATCTGCCTTCCTGCTTCTGACAGTCTTACAGCCTCATTGTTGGAGTCCCTTCATCGTCTTATTTCCTAGGACCAGTGAGTTGTTACGGGTCTTTTAGCGTACTGGAGGAAAACGGAGCAGCTCATCTACGCAGATTCCGGTGTTGTGCTAAAATCTGCTCCCCTGAAATACTATGTTCACCTGTGTAGGGAGCGGATAAAATGCTCAGCGATTCTGTCAGTGTTTAAAACAAAACAAAAAAAAGTCAATTTAAAATTTGTATTAATTTATTTACTAGGAACTAAATAAACTATCAACTCTGACACGACTACGTGTTGTAGAAATCTTTTAGAAGTGCTGTGAAGCCTGCAATTTGACATGGGGGAACAGAAAAATTCAGGGGAACAGACTTTCACACAACACCTGTTGTGCCCTGTAGCCAGCGTCAACATCATCTCCACCGCCACCTCCAGTTCGCCACTTTTCATTAGATCTTCTGGTTGCCACTGGTCCTGGTGGTTTCTCTTCCAGTTCCATTAGTTTTCTTTTTGAAGACTGGCTGACTCCAGTTCTAAACCGCCACACATCGCTGCTAGCTTTAGCACGGAGCTAACTGCTGCTGCCTTGATGAACAGTGAATAGATAGGCAGAAATACCGGGTGCGACTCTCGCGTTTCGCGTACGTCGCATGCAGGCAGGAGAGGAGCGTCACAGAAATCCATCGAAGAGGACTGATAAACAGAACTAGTTTGGTGCAAAAATGTACTCGCCATGTGGCGGATGACGCTCCAAATTTTACTCGCCAAGTGGAGCAATTTGGTCGCATTTGGCGAGTGGTGAGTGCTAATTTCAGACCCTGCTTATAATCGTGAAAAAAGAAAAGAAAACAAGTAAATAAAAGTGATTCCAAGGTTGGGGCCTTAAAAAATTGGCCCTTCTTCATTGAGCTAGATAATAAATCTAGCCTAGGGGGAAAACTTCTCCTGCTAAGTGACTGAGGGCCCCCGCTCCAGCAAATAAAGTCATTGTCCATTAGGGAAAAAAAAAAGAGCTTTAAAGCCTGTTCCTCCGCATATATTATAAGGTATTGAACACAAATATTACCACCGAACCAAAATGTAATCCATTTGATATCTGTTTGCAAAGTTCATGTCCTGAGTTTTATACTTTTTTTTTTTTTTTACACATTACCAGTGTTTCCCTCCTTCAGACTTGTTTTAAACTCCTGATGAGGATTGGGAGCCTCTCCTGAATCCTCGTAACTTCTCCTTGATCTTCCTCTCACGCTCTTGTCCCGTCTTGCGTGGTCTCTCTCCTCCCGCAGTGTCCCATGCCAGATGAGATAGCTGTTCTGCCAGTGTTTCCCTCCGTGTGATCCCGCTGACAGGGAGCCCTCTGGTCTTCATGTCCATAGTCGCTTCCTCCGCCGTCTGATACAGCTGAGTCCCATCCTCATAGAAGACCTGTAATTTAGCTGGGTATGGTGTCTGGAAACTGATCTTTTTTTGTTTGAGCACCCGCTTTGCTTCATGATATTCTTTTCGTTTCTGCAAGACTGCAGGGGGATAATGTTGATCAAAATATATCACTCTCCCATTCCAAGTGGCGTTCTTCGTTCCCCAAGCCTTACATAGGGTTTCTGCTTTGATTTTGTAGCTCAGAAACTGAACCGCTATAGACCTTGGTTTTCCTTCGGCACCTCCAGTGCGTCTTGGAGCTAGGGCGTGGTGCGCTCTCTCGATATTAAGCTCCATATCTGGAGGAATCTCCAATGTATCTTGTAATAGTTTTTCCACAAACTTCTCCATGGATGGCCCCTCGTCTCCTTCTGGAACATTGTATATCCTCATATTTTTCTGCCTTGAGCGTCCTTCCATATCCATGAGTTTGTTTTCTTGTTGGTTTATGACTTTTATCATCTTACTCAGCACCTGCTCCACGCTAGTAACACGATCTTCCATTTTCTCAACGCAAGTCTCTGCCTCCGTTATCCTCTGGCTGACACTAGAAAGTTCAGTTTTAATATCATTTAACTGCTGTCTCGTGTCCTTTCGGAAGTCTTTTATCTCCTCCAAAACTTTTGCCAAACTTATTGCTTCACTTGGATCACAGCTGATGTCTGCGTCTTCCTCACGTGTCCTTGTTGTCGCGTTTGTGCTTTCTTCATTCATCTGCTCCGTAGTGGCACCTTTCTTGTCCGTTCTTTTTCCTCATCTTAGCTCCCCTAACCTCTTGTAATATTGTTGTGATTTTTGTTTAAGTATCAGTTTGTCGGGGGCTTAAAGAAATAATTCTCGGAGGAGCTGTCAACCTAGGCTGCCATGCTGGGTGGTGACGTCACCGGAACCCGGTACCTGTTTCAATACCGTCATGAAAAAAAAGCATGATCAGCGCTGGACTGCCGGTGAACCGATGATAGCTTTGGGCTGGTCTGGGGGCGCTTGTGCAGCCCGCTATCCAGATCATAAATCCAGACTGATCTAGAGAATAAACCAGCTTGGTTGAACGCTCTCAGGGTTCTCTGAACCGCCGCACTCTGGACGGGGAGCACCCTGTCCAGAGTGCTGCGCATTACGTACGAATGAATGCAGTATTCATATGTCTCATTAATTACAATAACTACACAGCTGATAATTGCATCAATTAAGTGCAGTTATACCATTTGAAGACATGAACACAGACTGTGATTTGACTCCTAAATGCGAGATATTTTCAATCAAATTCTCGTTTTTATTCGGTTCAGAGATTCAGGGTGGAGGGTGACAGTTGGTATTGTGTGTCCGTGCGCGTGCCTCCAAGTCTGAAAACGTACACAACTTTCATTCCCGTTTTAGTGTGAGCAGGTTTATAAATGAGGCCCCAGCCGGTGTCTATCAGCGGTCACGAGAAACGGCTGCTCGCAGCCTGACAGGCTGCTGTAGCGACTCGCCAATACAGCGCGGTCTGATGGCATGCACGCACACACACACACACTCTCACACACACAGGTGTATGATTTTAATCTGTTAAAGTGACAGAAAATGATCAGATAGTGACGCAAGAACCGGGTCGAGCCGCTGGTCGGTACCACCGGTACGTCAGAAAACCTGGAACCGTAACATTTACATTGTTTTAGTATCGACTTGGTACCAAAGAACTGGGTCTTTTGACAACACTACGCCCAAGCATAGTACCGACATAACACCGGAATCTGCACAAAAGAGCTGCACAGTTTGGCAGCAGTACGCTGGAGAGAAGATCCCTACAGCTCATTTGTCATAGACGATGAAGCGACAGGGACTATGACCCAGATGAGGCTGTAATGCTGTGACACAAAGACTGTCAGAAGCAGGAGGCCAGATTTCATGGACAGAGAAAACAAGCAGTCTTGACTAGATTTCAATAAGAGTTCATTAAAAACATTTCTAAAAAAAAAAAAATCAGAAATGACTAAAAAAGTTATTTTTCTTATTATTGATGTTTTTATTATGTTGTCACTCCTCTCTGTTTGGATCCAACATAAAATCATATTATAGAACAACATGCTTTGGGTAGATCTGAATCATTTAGAATTTTGGCCAGTAAAGAAGATGATCTGCTCATTTATAAATGATTCCACTTTCACCAGTGTGTAGTATCTGATGGCTGTGTGACCGTGCCTTTAGTCATTATTTAACCTTAAGGACACCAATTAGTACATTTTGAAATGGTTCTGAAAACATCAAGACCTTCAGATTGTGTGTGTGTGTGTGTGTGTGTGTGTGTGTGTGTGTGTGTGTGTGTGTGTGTGTGTGTGTGTGTGTGTGTGTGGTGTGTGTGTAAATTAGATATATTCAGCAAAATCTGTAGTTTGACTTGATTATAATTGTGACATTTTACAGTAGTGAAATGTCAGTGTCTAATCTAGCAGATATTGAGTGTGTGTGTGTGTGTGTGTGTGTGTGTGTGTGTAATAATAATAATAATAATAATGCATCAGTTTTATATAGCGCTTTTCAGGTCACTCAAAGACGCTTTACAGAGTTGCATCATTCATTCACACAGTCATTCTCACCGGTGGTGGTAAACTACGACAGACGTCTGTAGCCACAGCTGCCCTGGGGCAGACTGACAGAAGCGAGGCAGCCATTCTGCGCCATTGGCCCTTCTGACCACCACCAACATTCACACACAGTCACACTCACATTCACACAGGCAAGTTGGGTGCATTCTGCTTTATTGAGACCGTTTAGGCCATAGGTACTCAATAGGCGGCCCGCAGGCCCCCTCTTTCTGGCTCTTGAGCCAATTATTGTGTCCTCAAAGTTGTCAATATTTCAGAAAACCACCACGAAGGGGAACCGCGAGAGTTACAATGCACACCCTCCATCCCCCACAGACCAAACAGGAGTCTCTCCTCCTCCAAAGCGGTTCATATTTCATAGAATCCACTGCACTTCGCTGCACACTTCTCCCGCTGCTCCAGAACCTGCAGGTGAGCTGCGACATGCACCTCCGGTTAGGGTTGTCACGGTTACCGGTGTCGCAGTAAACCCTGGTAAAAATGTTGACAGTAATAATTACCGTCATGTTTTTAAAAAACTATATTATCTCGGTGGGTTTAACCACGTTCGCGGTTTTGGCACAGTGAACTTCCCGGCCACCGTCCCCTCGTGAAGCTTCTGCGCACTTTGTAGTGTTGACATCCAAAAATTTCTTAAAGGTGTGGTTTTCTGGGTTATTTTATAGTTTTGCATAGTTCTCTAGTGTAATTCAATGCTATCTATGTAATTTTTATAAAGAAAGAAGCCTTGATGCTTATAATATAAGCTTTAGAAGTTTGCTATTCTAAAGCTGAGTTTGAAACGGCAGATTCTCATTAGTATTAATGATATGCACAGCCCTCACTTCTGATTGGCTGTAGGTATTTGATACTGAATGTAACGGTAAACATGGCAGCTAGACTTTATGTGGATAAAGTTACGGTCGAAGGACAAATTAGAAGAACCGCTTCCTCAGCGTTTGTCAATGAATAATTCAGAAGGGTAATACTCACAATAGAATTTACATTTTCTCCTGAAAGCTCAGCCAGCCTTGAGCAAACAGCCGTTCGCTCCCCGCATGCGGGCTGCTGTCCACACCGAACTCCGCTTTCAGCTTCTGGATACCGAGGCTCGACACGCGGGCTGACATGCACCTATTCGGTGTTCTTACCACGTCCCGCATTTAGGGTTGTCACGGTTACCGGTTTCACGGTAAACCCCGGTAAAAATGTTGACTATACTTATTACTGTCATGTTTTTTAAAAACTATATTATCTCGGTGGGTTAACCGCATTCGCGGTTTTGGCACGGTTAGCTTCCCGGCTACCGTACCCACTGGTGAAGCTTTTGCGCACGTTGTAGTGTTTACATCCACAACTTTCTTAGGCTAAAGCTAAAATGACGGCAAAAAGAGGAGAAAACTGTGCTGAGGGCATCTATCAGCCCTCAGAGAAGACAAAGTCAGAAGTATGGGCATATTTTGGATATTTGAAGAATGCAGAGGGACAGTTGTTTGCCGAACGTGCCGGGAAAAGTGCGAAAGGAAGCGACACGCGACGCATCTGTGTGTCCATCAACTCTAGTCACTGCAAGAGAAGGTATTAACCAGACCCTCCAGGAAGTTGCAATGTTGCGATCGCAACTATTAATGCAAATTCAACCATTTGCCGCAACTTTGTTGCGGCCTTGCAATTTTCACCAATCACCGCAACTTTTCCGCAAATTTGACCAATCATCTTTGTTTTTGTTAGATTTCGTCATCTTCTTTGACCAATCAGAGCCACTCAGATAAGTTTTGACCAATCCCGTTGCCTGCAGCTGTGTTTGCTTCCGGTTTTTGAGCTCAGAGCCGCTAAACCCTGGTCGGTTTCCATCAGATTTTACGGCTAAAATACGAGCAAATCAATTTCCTAAAGTATTACACCAGAGTGGTGGAAAGCTGTTCTGAACCAAACACAATATCGTGGTGGATTATACATGAAAATTGTCGCTTGACAAAAACTTTTTGACCGCAAAACATGGAGGAGATTAGCTGAAAAGAGGAGCAGAGACGGGCTGGGGTCTGATACGAGTGCTGAGAGAGACGAGGTGAGTTCTGTTTAATGTCCGTATTTGGACAATGTGAGAAACTATATTTAAAAAGAACTGATCTGTGTCCTAAACTGTGTGCTGAGTTGGCGGATTTGCTATTCTGTGAAAAATATTTTAAATAAATCGGACCGTCAGCGTTAACGTGAATTCCTTTGAACGTTGTTTATTTCTTAAACACGCGATTAACCATGTGACGTTTGTATCCAGTGTACACGAGGAACCGCTTGTCTTTTCTAAACTCGTTCTGCTGAATTAGTGAACCTTTGAGGTGGATCGCTGAAAGAGAAAGTAAAGCCGCTCACGCTGTAACCTCCGAGTGACGCTGAGACAGGCTGTCAGCTGTTCTGTCATGGAGATTACATCATCTTGTAGTCTTTATTTTATCATGAAATAGCGCATACAGCGTGTGTGTAAAGAGGTTAACTGTGTGTGCATATAAACTAAATAAAACCTTAAAGAAATTTTAAAAATGATTGAAAAAAAATCGCAACTTTGACCGCAACTTTTAGAAAAATGTGCCGCGAAATCAGTCATTTTAGATCGCAACAATCACAAAAAATCCCCGCAACTTCCTGGAGGGACTGATTAAGGTAACGTTTAGCGTTTTAGCTGAAATACATGATGTGAGGACTTTGGGTTGAGGGACAATGCAGCGAGCGCCACTGCCAGCACATAAACCGAGTCGCAGATGGACACACCCGTACTGAAACGAGGCTACGGGGCTCCCAGTGGGCAGATTGCTGTTGACGCTGCTTAATGAAGCGTCAGAATAAGTTCACCAGAACTCCAGCTTAGCAGAAAATAACTGGTGGTTTATTAGCCATGCTGCGGGGAGCGGGAGCAGTACAGAGACCGCCTTAAAGTCCGACGGGTAACCATAGAAACGAGGTTGTTTTTGTCAAGTACGTGGCCCATGCAGTACAATAGGGTGTCGGTCAACTGATCTACAGTCGCCACTGCTGATTGATTATGAATTATTATGAATTTAACAATGATTACTGCCTGATGACATCTCCCCTAATCTGAAAAGCTCACAGGAAGGACACAAGCTGAGGACAATACTTTTCTGTTCTAGTTTTTCTTCAGAATCTTTCTACTTTTCTACTTCCGGCTTCCTTGGAGAGCGGACGCACTTTCTCTTCTCTCCCTTTTGTGTTTCCCCTGCAGCTGTCTTGTCTTGTCTAAACTGAGCAACCTCCTCATTCCTTCTGGACAAATATTTTTTCTTCAATATGGATCTGTTTTGCTGGTTTTCTCAAAACTTTGGATATATTTTCTTCCACTTTCAAAACGGAGAGGGGTTCTCCGACTCGGCTGACGGGGACACACGCTGCGTCTCTGGAGGACTGCACTTTTGGATTAATGAGGTTCGGGTCTACGTTCATTGGCATCTGCGGGGGCTTGATTCATCTGAAAATAACGGAGCTGCGGGAGCGATTGGCAGGTGTCCTGCACTTCAGGAGGGGCTGATTTGTGCTTTGAACACTGAAACGCTCACGGTGAAGGAGTTGTTTAGGAGGACTGGCTGCAAACGAACTCTGGTGCGGAGCAAATTACAACTGAAGTGTCTGACTGCACAGATCAGTGGGGATGGCCATGTTTCAACTGTTTGGAGGGGTGAAGCCAGCAGAACGAACAGTAATGAACAATAAGGCAGTGGAGAAAATTTGGCTACTGTCTGGCACAAACAACTTGTAATCTTATCTGTGCCCTTGAACAACCCCACGCTACAGAATGAATGGAGCAGCTGCTCTGAACCCCCCCTCCTTTCTACGTTCTCCTCCTTCACCCCTGCTGGGGGGGGCAGGCGTTCAGCTGCATCAGTACTGAAGTCTGTGCTTGCAGGCAGAGTTCCTGGTCCCGCCCACCTTCCCGGATGTGTTTTTTAACTGTGGACTGTCAGTGTATTGTTTCCTGTATGCAGAGGTTTCTTCCTCATCCTTCCTTGTCGTTAGCCCTTTTCTTACCTGTTCCCATTTCTTCCCTTTTATTGTTTTGCCCAAATATATTATTGAAGTTTTCTCTAAAATTGTTCTGCCCAAGCCCAAATATTGTATTGAAGTTTGCCCCAATATTTCTCTCTGCCCAAGCCCAAGTAAATGTCCCACTTTAACTCATAATTTACAATGTAGATCCCCTGATGGTACCCCAAATCTTGCCCAAATATTGTATCTGGTACCCCCAAATCTGTTTTGTTTTTTATTTTCAATGTTTTCTCTGTTTTGTTTTTTTGTTTATATTGTCAAGCGCTTTGTGATGTATATCTGTGAAAGGCGCTATATAAATAAACTTTACTTACTTACTTACTTACTTACTTACTTACTAGTTGTCTGGTTGAACATATTCAACATCCTTTTAAAAAATACCGAGATAATACCGAAAACCGTGATAATTTTGGTCACAATAACCGCGAAGGTAAATTTTGATACCGTGACAACCCTACCCGCATTACTCCTTCGGCCAAAAGTCAGCTGTGTTTTCCAGAGAAGCAAAACTCCGCCGGTGCGGCCGCTGTGTCCTCACCTCATGAGTCACGCACACACACACTGCTCAGTACTTTGTGTGTCTTAACCAAAATACCTCAGAATAAGTTCTAATTTCGCCAAGATTAGCCAAAATATATTACAAAGTTAGCCAATAGCTGCACCTACAGAATTTATTTAAGCGGCTCTCTGGATTATTTTTCTCTGTATCAAAGTTTTCTAAATGTTCTAAATGATATTTCAGGTCTAAACTATGATCTATGGGTTGAGTTCCACAACGTCTGTCATTATGATGAAGACCCTCCTTCCTCCTAGAGACCCCTTTCCATTATTTCTTGCCGCCGACATTTTTTAGCCAATGAAATTCAAATGTCTGCATTCTCTCAACATGCACGCGCATCGACCAAACCTGTACCAGTAGGGGGCGCTGTCGTACAGGACGCTCCGTGTGTTTCTCTGTTTGCGTCTCAGCCTCACAGCTCATTTCTACTAAAAACCTACCCATTCTCCAGCTAAAGATGGATTTATTTTTATTTTTAAACCTTTCACCTCACAGAATGGCAAGGCTTGACAGGGTTACGCGTTTATTTTGGTCAGAAAGTTCATCCAGGGCCGAGTCAAGTTCAGCTTCAGAGTCCAGCAGCAGCTCTCTGCTAACAGAGCTAATATCAGAAGCAGCAGGGACAGAGAGGGCTCATCAGACCCTCGTAGTATTGTTGGAATAAGATTGTGAACTGTGAGTGATTAAACCCTACACATTGAGCGGTACAGTTCATGTCCGCAACGTATATGCGCCGTGTGCACGCGCGCACACGCGACCGGACGCGCGTGTCGAGATGTTTTGAGGAGGAGCCTTTGGACACTAGATTCAAAAACTGCTCTCTTGATGAAATCCTCCAGATTGCTGCTTAACTTCCATGCAGAAAAAAAATAAATAAATAAAGACGGCTCCGGGGTTCAAACTCAGAACCTCCAGATTTGCAGACAGTGTTACAATGCTGCTATGCCACACGCCAGGTATAGCTAGACCTCTGGTTTAGGAACTATTGATCGGCAGGTATGATCAGTGTGGAAAGGAGAATATTTAAATTTACCGATCACGTTTTTTTTCACGAAAATCAGCCAATTTTGATCGGTGGCCGATCGATCGGAGCACCCCTAGTTTTCACAGGGAGTGTGTATCTCAAGTGGTTTTCTTTGGCGTGAACTTCCAGGTGTCTGTTGAAAGCCTCACTCTGACAGTTGGAAATTGTTCCAGTTAACTCATGGTCTTTAAACATCTCATAGTGAATGCAATGGCTGTGAAAGCCACTGGCACAATCTAAGATTCTGAAGAAAAACTAGAACAGAATCATGGATCTGCTCACAGCTTGTTTATTTTGTGTTCCAACCAGATGAGCCGAGCTAATGCTGTCCTCCTGGTAACATCTAATTATTCAAATCACAAGGATTGTACTGGTCTTAGTCACTTGGAATAATATACACAGAGTCCTCCAGGGTGAAACATGGGATCAGTGTTTCTTACTAATGGAGTTTTAATTGGGGGTGTCTACGCTTCCAGTGTTTACTGAAAATGACTGTTGGCCAGAACATGAAAACCAGTTCACTACACTCTTGAGTTTCCCAACAATACACCTGTGGCATGTAAGCAGAATGGCTGTGAAGGAAGAAAAGTGGAGTACACACACTTGCAGGATGCCATGGAAACATTATTGTATGTTGGATATTGGACATGAATTTGCACAATAGTACTAGAGTTCCTCTATAATTATCTTTTTTAAAACTTGTCTGGTCCCGTTCATCAAAATCTTAAATGTCTGGCTCTCGGCGTCCTGGTCCAAGCTTCAAGTCCTTCGAGTCATTTCAGGATTGTCATGTTAATCGCAAGCAAGTAATCCCAGTTTGATTCGCTTTGTTCTGCAGACGGAGGATTCCTCCTCCTCCTCCAACGTGGAGCCTTGCTGTTCATCCTGTGGCTTCAAGTGTCTTAAATTATAAAACCAGTTGGTTGTGTTACCAGATTTTGTTTTTATTGATTCTCTGCTAATTTTGCAGACGACTGTTATTCAGTTTTTGTCGGACTTATGTGGTTGAACTACTGAAACCTAGGGATGCAAACCGATGGTTTGGGGTCTTTGTGGTGCTGTCGGCATTCCTTCAAAAAGAGAACACTTCTCTATCCCAGCTTGTGAGGAAAACTGAAAGATGAGCAGGAGTGAGTGCACATGTTTATATGAGACCATCATATAATCCAGGGTTATTCAATTCCGGTCCTCGAGGGTAGGGCTACACAATTAATCGTTAAAAAATTGTGATCTCATGCAATCTCATTCTCAAATGACAAGAATTCTTAAAAAAGAAGACGATGATTGTACCGCATTTGATCCAGGACATAACCTGCATGAAAACAAGCGCTCCTCTTTCTCCCTCAAATGACAAAGTTCTAAATTGTTATTATTGTTAAAATGATTCAAAGGTTGTGTGCGTAAGAGAAGACGAGATAGACATTTATTCTTTTTATGTTCAGTGTCAGCTGTAACGAAGTTGATGTGCAGGTAGTAAGTGCGATAAATATTTATATTAGAAAAAAATTGTGAGAGAATCGTGATCTCAATTCTAAGCAAAAAAAATTGTGATTCTCATTTTAGCCAGAATTGTGCAGCCCTACTCGAGGGCCACTACCTGCATGTTTTCTGTTTCTCTGCACCAACGCACCTGGTTTGAATCAATGGTGATTAACAGGCTTCTGAAGAACTTGAGGACATGCTGAAGAGCTGATTCAATCCTTTAGTCAGGTGTGTTGGTGCACGGAAACACAGAAAACATGTAGGTAGTGGCCCTCGAGGACCCCGCTTTAACAATGTGGTGTTCTGATGCCCTAACCCTAACCCCACAGCCACCTAAAGAAAACACCACTGGGCTGGTGAGCTTTGGTGCACACACCAGAGAACAGACAGTAGAGTGCATATCATTGGTGCCACCCACT
>SSNR01000410.1:232297-254547 GCA_006937965.1 Callopanchax toddi | reverse complement strand
TGTGATTCTCATTTTAGCCAGAATTGTGCAGCCCTACTCGAGGGCCACTACCTGCATGTTTTCTGTTTCTCTGCACCAACGCACCTGGTTTGAATCAATGGTGATTAACAGGCTTCTGAAGAACTTGAGGACATGCTGAAGAGCTGATTCAATCCTTTAGTCAGGTGTGTTGGTGCACGGAAACACAGAAAACATGTAGGTAGTGGCCCTCGAGGACCCCGCTTTAACAATGTGGTGTTCTGATGCCCTAACCCTAACCCCACAGCCACCTAAAGAAAACACCACTGGGCTGGTGAGCTTTGGTGCACACACCAGAGAACAGACAGTAGAGTGCATATCATTGGTGCCACCCACTCCAAGACCCGTCCACTACCAGAACCTGGAAACATTCTGATCCCTCACACTATGAACACGGTCCCTTTGATCCCCTTTCTCCTGACTGAAGATGCACAAGTCTGCAGACCAGGACTAGCTACCATAGAAGCAGTAGCCTTCACCTGGACCCCTTTTAGATCTGCTCCAGCTCCACTTTTACTGGACAAGTTCTGCTGTAGAGCTGCTCTTTATAGGACTCACCTGTGGACTCTGCCTTGTTTTTGGTCTGTTGTGTAATGTCTGTAAATAATTGTTCTGCTGAGAGCATCCAACAACGTGAGCCAAATTTGTGTGTGTGCGTGTGCGTGTGTGTGTGTGTGTGTGTGTGTGTGTTATGCATTAGGTCAGTAAATCTTACTCTGGCTCTGAATATAGTGTTTGTTCAGTGACATAATTCCAGTATTTCATCTCGACTTCTCTTAATTGAGAATGATTAGTTTTGACCTGAACAGAGTTTTTATATATAAGTATGATTATCAGCTGAATATAGTTGTAGTACTCACACCAGAGAAAATAAATAATGAATACATTATTTATATTATTGATTTTGCGTATTTTACTACTAGCGATCCGTGCGTCCTCCACCTGCACAGAAGTCCGTTTTGGCCGGACCAGCAGAGCAGCGCGCGTCAGATTTTCTGTCGGATGAAAACATTTTGCTTTAACCCCTGTTTTAATGTCAAATTTAATCTATAAACGATTCCTGTATTATTCTTGTATTTATTATTGTAGTTTCCTTTAAAAAATAATATTGTCTGCTGCTTTTGATTCAGAGTTTTAAACTAAGATTGTCTTGAGAAAGGATTGCGTTATAAATGTTTTGGTTTAGGTCTTGACAAACTTTGATCTCATGTGATCCGCTAGCCCTCAGAGTGTGTTGTAACTGACAGCTATTAAACACTTACCCTGAGATTATATTCAGCCCAGTATGTTTGGGTTTGACAAATCTGAGATGGTTCTTTGTATGAAATAGAGGTCAGCTATGTGCAGTTCAAATGATCTGCACAAAGCATTTAAATCTTTGTTTTAGGCTAAAAATGAAAAGTATATTTATCTTTAGCAGCAATAATATGAACAGCTAAAGATACCTAAAGTCTCATAGTTTTAAACAGTGATGTAAAAGATGATATTTTTTAAAGTGTAATGGGTATTTGCCTGTTTGGGTCTAGATGTCTAAAACCACTTTGTTTCCATCTCAGGTAAGAGCAAGGAGGCCGAGATCAAACGGATAAACAAGGAGCTGGCTAACATTCGTTCCAAGTTTAAAGGGGACAAGGCTCTGGATGGCTACAGTAAGAAGAAGTATGTCTGCAAGCTGCTCTTCATCTTCCTGCTTGGCCATGACATTGACTTTGGACACATGGAGGCAGTTAATCTGCTGAGCTCCAACAAGTACACAGAGAAACAGATCGTAAGTCCTTGTCTTTTTACTGCACTGAACTTTAAATAAGCTTGTGGTTATTGAGTGTTATCTTTGTCCCACAAGAAATCATCTGACTTTTAGAATAAGTTAAGGACACATCAGGGATATGATGATTTACTTGAGTATTGTTTTAAATAGGATTTTCCTCACTCTTCTCTCCACTGGTTGTGGATTTTAATGACAGTGAGTCCATCAGGTCTACATGCAGATGCAGGTAGGATCTGTGCTGTGGACATGGACACTGAGCTGAGATGGACTGGTCCAGGTTGTTCTACTCCATGAGGATTCAGTGGTCTCACAGTACGAACACAGGTTTCATTGGAAACGTCAGTCATTGATGAGGCTGGGTACCGTTACATTTTTTACTACTACTACTTTAACAATACCTGGTTTTCAATACCGGTACTTTAACGATACTTTTTTTGGTACCTATATGTATAATTCTGAGAGAAAATAATGTACAAAAATTTTTTTTTATTAAACCAAAAAAACAGTTTCATGGCATATTTATGGTTTTTTTTTGTTGTTGTTGTTTTTACCTCGGGAACTTTGTCACTGACGCCGTCTTCCCCTCACACACCTCCAGTGTTGTTGATGCAGCAGGCTGCAAACTAGGGTCTGCTTTTTTTTTTTTTTTTGCTGCAGTCGGAGACTGAACACGTTGTAGCTCACAAGTTAATTCCATGCACAATGAGGGGCTTTGACTAATTGCTGGTATTCCTGTTTCTCGCAGCACAAATCTTATTGCATATGTTGCATTTTGCTCTGTTCCCCTGTACCTTTCCAAAGTGCAGCCAAACTTTAGATTTTTTTTGGCATTTTCAACCCGGAATTCATTTAGTTTGCAGGACTGTTGAAACGGAGAGGAGGTGCTGTGTGTGTGTGTGTGTGTGTGTGTGTGTGTGTGTGTGTGTGTGTGTGTGTGTGGGTGTGTGTGTGTGGGTGTGGGGGTGTGTGTGGGTGTGTGGGTGTGTGTGTGTGTGTGTGTGTGTGTGTGTGTGTGTGTGTGTGTGTGTGTGTGTGTGTGTGTGTGTGTGTGTGTGTGTGTGTGTGTGTGTGTGTGTGTGTGTGTGTGTGTGTGTGTGTGTGTGTGTGTGTGTGTGTGTGTGTGTGTGTGTGTGTGTGTGTGTGTGTGTGTGTGTGTGTGTGTGTGTGTGTGTGTGTGTGTGTGTGTGTGTGTGTGTGTGTGTGTGTGTGTGTGTGTGTGTGTGTGTGTGTGTGTGTGTGTGTGTGTGTGTGTGTGTGCGCGCGCGCGTGCGCGCGCGCGCGCGCGCGCGCGCGCAAACAAATGCCGCTAACAAATTATGCGCGCGCATAATTTGTTACCCGTGTGTCGCGTAACGCGGAGTGGCAGTGGAGAAATGGAGCGGCACATATACAGGGACATTTTACTGAAATAATGCAATGTCGTCGTACTTTGAGCAGGAGCTGCACAGTTTATGCCCAGCTTAAGGCTGGTTTATCCGTCTCCGACAGCACGTTTGCGCTCACACGTATTGACGGAGACGTTTTAGATTTTTACTTCTCCGTCAGTGTTGTGAAGCAATTCTCCACCAGGACAGCAGAGGGCATATAACTTTTCTGCAGTAATGCCTCCGCCCGGTCGACCAAAGTTTGTTTACTTCAGCTCAGTAATGGCCGACAGAGAGCGAATTTTGATTGAGTTTGAACAGATTGATCTCGAGGAACAAACAATGTTGTTAAAAGGAACTAAACAGGAGTGAGGAGACAGCGGCGTCTGTTGAATGTCCGTCTGTTCAGTGAGGACGAGGCAGACGATGAGTGAATATGTAGCTCTTGTTTAACCCTTTAGGGACAGTGATGGATTAGATAAATGTTCGTACTTTGTCTGCCAGACGTTTCTTGAGCTGATCCATATCTGCTTCCGCAAAATTCTATTTCTCTGTTGATAGCGGCATGAAGCCGGATATGATCACGGGTTGTAGGGTCGACCAATCCGAGACGTGCGCTCTACGTCTCTTTCGACGGATGTTTAGAAAAGTGAGCTCGACTCCGTCCGTCGTTGCGGGGCTGTCGGAGAGCGTCAACGGATAATGGCGTTGTGTGTCTCCGTACCGACGCAGACGGAGAGGTATAACTCAGGCTTTAGAGACTGGAGTGATGCGCCGTGTGCACGCGCCCACATGCGTGTCAAGATGTTTTGGGAGGGGCCGTGGTACGTTGAATTAAAAAAATTGCTCTCTTGCTGAAAAATCTCCACATTGTGCCTTTTAGTTCTTGTTGTCTTTGCAAAGTACTCAACAGGTTGAAGTAAAATAAGATGGTATGACCACTGCTCTTCATTCAGCAGATGTTTGAGCATGTGCCTCTGTGACCATTTCCTAATCACACTGTCAAGCATTTTCTCAGGAACAGGAAATGTTTTGTAAGCAGAAAAGGGATGAGTCAGGATCTCAGTGGTTTGTGATTTGACTACAAGCAGGTTTTACTACTGACATACACGTTTGTATCTTTGTATTAGATGGTGGTTCTGTTGCATCTGATAACAAGCAGCTGAAATCATCTGAGGACAGTAACAGTTTATAAATGTCACTTAAAAATGGCTCATTAGAATCAAGGGGGAGTTGAGCTCACACCTGCTTTAAACGGAAGGCAAATAAAAAAACGACAACTAAAAAATCTCCTAGGAAAAACTAGATGAGGTACTTTTACAGCTTGCTGTGGGGCTTATTTGTTGCTTTCCTTGTAGTAGCACACACTAAACTCTGTCTGGATTTCATGAACAATTTCAAAGCTGTACTAAAGCTTTGCTCAAAA
The DNA here is from genome assembly GCA_006937965.1 of Callopanchax toddi. Taxonomy (NCBI): domain Eukaryota; kingdom Metazoa; phylum Chordata; class Actinopteri; order Cyprinodontiformes; family Nothobranchiidae; genus Callopanchax; species Callopanchax toddi. Next base: position 249,971 of record SSNR01000410.1, on the reverse strand, counting down.
CAGTTGGGATGCAATCAGCTAAGATTCCTAACTCAAATGAGACGTCTGTTTTGAGCCACTCAGTGGGTGTGCACTCCCATTGCTGAGTTGGTCAACTGATTTAAAGGCACACTTTGCAAATTTTTCATATTTTTAAATCCTGTCCTTGATCCAGTCTGAGCTAATCTGACCCATTACAGGTTAATAAAGTCCCTAAGCCCCATCTGCTGCTTGGACCCAGAATACCACGTTTGTAACTTCTGAGTCTCTGGTCCGGTGCCCTGAAGTCTCACAAAGTCACGTATCTCACGAGGGTTAGGCTAACCCAAAGTGGCTAGCTGTTATGCTAGCTCCAGAGTGTTTTTAGCTCCTGATTCCTGATTTTTTTTCCCATCTCTCCCTGCTTGAACACAGCTGATTTCTTTGAATGAGTGATGAACTGCTCCAGTAGAAAGCAGTGAAGGCTGAGGAGACATTTAACAGGTAGATTTAGGGCTTTCTGAGCAGAAACAATGCTACTGTTGTTATGGCAGTGATTTAAAACGCACACTAGGGGGAGCCAAAACAAGCTAAACTGCATAGTGTGCCTTTAAGGAAAACGACGAGCCTTAAAAAGTCTGAAGGCGCTGTGGTTACAACACGAGAGCATGTCTCTGTGAGATGGGAGAAGTAAACATGAGCACAGGTCCTGTTTAGTAGGCAGGCCAGCTCTACAGTAGTTTGTGCTGTTTGCAGGTTTCATGTTTCTTTATGAGACGTATTTTATGTTGAGTTCAACTCTAAAGCAATTTCATTCACAAAAATACTTTTTTGGAAAAAACATCAGATACACGAGTCTTTGTTTTGCACATAAAGTTTTGTTCTTTAAAGATGATAAATGCTGTTAAATACCAGCTGACATCAGCTGAATCACAGAACTTTGTTCTATTTGTTAAAGTAAAATGAGTAATTAGATTTAGAATCTTGTAGCTTTGATTTTTAAATTATTTGTCATTAACTTTATAATTACTCACTTTTTAAGAGATATGAGAGTGTTTATTGTCAATTTCTTCACATGTACTAGACATATAAAGGAGTTGAAGTTAAGTTTCTCACCGTCCCATGCACGAACAAGATACAAGAAGACATGACGGGACAAAAGCACATCCTCTGCAAGAGGCTTCAAATAGATAAGGACCCTTCCATTCAGGACTTTGTATGCTAACGTTAGCAACTTGAATTTGATGCAGCAGCTAAAGGTAGCCAATGGAGCTCAATGAACAGAGGGGTGACATGTGCTCTTTTAAACTGGTTGAAGACCAAACATGTTGATTAGCCTGAGACGGCAGTAAGGATGAAAACATGTCTCCTTCTAAAACATTAGTCATCCTCTGAACTACTTGTTTACATCACAGTAATGTTTACCATGTTGACGGTGAACTGCTGTCGTGTGTGATGCCGTATTGAAGTACATCAGTGTTTAGGTGTAGTGTTTGCATGCTTAGTGTCCACTTTGCATATTCACACGAGTTCATGTGTGAAACTGCAGTTTGTTGATCATTTACTTTGGCAAACTTTGTCTTTTTTTAATAGATTTATTTCTATTTAAACCACAAAATACAACAGTTTATTAGTGACGGGTGCAGTGAAGTCTTAATTTTTTTTGAAGGTCTTAAAAAGTCATGAAAATGAAAATTTCCTCAGAGGTCTTCGCAGAAACCCTGGACAGCGTTTCAAGGTATTTTGAATGCAGATCCCAAATTCCAGTGATATGATGATCTGTGGCATAAAGGGCTGAATGTTAGACACTGATCACATCTGTATGTATGGAAACATGCCCTTAGTTACCTTTTCGTGTGTTCTTTTTTTTATCACTTTTTATTTTGTTTTTAACAATATACACAACAAAACAAAGACAGAACACACAAGTCTGAGCTTAAATGAGAAAATAAAGATAAAGACATTTAAACAGTTGAACTTAAAAATACTGGCCACATATATACTCCCTCATGCACTATGAATATTAACATGCCATTCTAGTGAACCCTTACCTCTTAATATAGTACTACTCAGATCATCAGGTAAATATTCCACAAGAGGGCGCCACACTTTCATAAAACCGTCATCATTGCCTCTTAGTTTAGCACTAAGCCTCTCCAATGGTAAAATCGCAAACATTTCTTTATACCACTGAGTTATAGTGGGAGGCTTCTCCTTAATCCAGTTAAGTCATATGCATCTCCTGGCCATAAATAAAAGCTTATTCAATAATGTAGTTCTCTGTTTGTCAAGCATTTTCTCAGTTACCTTTTCAGTGAAACTACACCTTGCATGTTGTCAAATATAGAATCTTTACTATTTATAATGTAAATTGAACATTTACCCATGATCCATCAGTGTAAACTGTGTACCGATATGGGTAAAATAGTTTGTACAGGTTCACTAAATAAACAAAAACAATACAATACAAATTTACAATACAACAATACAAATTTTCGGAAAATTAACAAAATGAAAATCAGATGTTTCAAAATTGTGGTTCAAAAGGCTAACTTTAAAAATGAAAGAATGAAGCTGGTCTGGACTAAAATAATGAAACTGCTTTAAAACAATGTAAACTAATGTTAGCATAGAGGCATGTTAAACTACGATGTGTCCTGTAGGTGGTGTCGTCCACCTGGAGATCAGTCAGTCTTTCTGTTTGAATGGTGGAAGGGCGGGCCCTATAAAATCTGTTGTTTTTTTCTTTTCTGACTTCCACAATTCCATTTTAACCATGATTATTACCCAAAGAAGTGAGTAATTATAAAGTGAACAACAAATATTTAAACCAATTAAAAGTCACAGGATTCAAAGTGTAATGTTTATTTCAAACAAAGTCAAATGCAACAGACTTGTGCACACCTGCCTCTTTAACAAGATTTCTGTTAGATAGAAAATATTTAAAACTATTTACTGCCTTTTTTTTAAAGAACAAAAAACACTGTGCAAAACAAAAATCTTAGGAATCTCACATTTTAATGTTTTCCCTTTGTAAACTAAAAATGCTTTAGCGTTCTGAAACGATAAAACCTTGTTGTGCATTCTTGCGTGATAAACAGGACCTCTGTTCATGTTTACTTCCATCTGTCACAGACGTTGAAGTACATGATTGTCACTAATGCTTTACTTAAAATTTGCACAATTCACAAATGAATTACAATAGTATTGGATGCAAAGACGATTCCTATTACATTCAGTGACTTCTTTATTTAAATAGCTACTTTAACTGCGGTATACATGAATTACTTACCAATGACAATGTTCAGAACACTGCAGTCTCTCACATCGGTTGTTTCATCAACAACTACTGATATTTTTTTCCTTTGCAACTTCTCCTGGACAGCCTGCATATGCTGCTCGAACACATGGGGTAGATGGCGTTGGCGAAGGCTGCTCTCGTGTTCCGGCAGGCCCCCCTAATCAACTGGTCCAGGAATGCAATGGACAAACTTCTCACCCCCCCCCATTACTTGAAGATGTTTACATAATTGGATCATAACAACCGGGTTCGGCTGTTTGGCGTGTGTGGGATCTGGAATGATTGTCGACCAGCCCAGGCTCTATGGCTTGTGCCATGGGTGATGAGCTGAATCACAGGTTAGATGCTCTGAGCTGTGAACTCTAAAACCCAGGAAGGCGAGCTGAGGCGAAGGCTGGACCCTCTGCAGCGATCTGGTCGCATTTTCGGACTCGCGCGCAGGAAAATATCTCAGAGAAATATTCAGCAGCGGTCTGGCCGTGGTTTTGGACTTGTCAGCGGAGAGATGAACAGCTGAGAGAAACACTCAGCCAGCTTTGGTGGATTCTGACCCATATTTCGGCCATTTTGGATGGATCTAGACCGCTTAGGACTGAAAGCAGTAGAAAAAATGATCGCTGCCTGCCCCAAAACAATTTGTTATCTTGAATTCGACCTCCCTGCCGGCCTTGAAAAAGGCTGAAGACTCGACTACCCTGGAGGCGGCTGCTCCGCCACCCCCTCCTCCCCCTCTCCTCACGTGTACTGATTACAACACACACATCCTACTGACGCACAGACACGCCCCCTACACTTCAACGTTCGTCTTGGACCGATGACCTCGTTCCCCCTCCAGAGTGGCCTTGCTGTAGGCTACGCTCTAGCGACAGCTTCGTGAGGTGGCTTCGTTCCCTTACCCTCCCCTACCTACATCACGCGTTACAACATTTGTGACTGTTTGAGTTTTTCTGCTTTGAATGTAGTGAATTTGAATTTTTCCTGAGTCAAGCCTCTGTCTCCCCTAAGGAGTACGGAGAAATGAAACGTGTTTTTCTTATCCTTAGGCAACGTCCCTCTTGTTTGCCATCTACCCCTCTCTGGATCAACAGGGTGCGCCCTCGGGTGGCGTCCGCGGTCTGCCTGTTCCTGTAATGTGTTCTACATGTTCTGTGTGTCTAGTCATGGTCAGGTTGTACTGAACGCATCTCGTTGTACCAGGACGCTGGTTCAATAACAAATAAAGCTTCTGATTCTGATTAGGTAAAGGGTTGCATCATTTTAGTCCAGACCAGTTTCATTAGTTTAATCAGCTCAGATCGTGACAGTCCCAGTCCGGACCGACCCAAAGTTACAGGCCCACTGGGGATTAAAGTGCCCAGTGATCAGTCCAGCCAGGTCCACTTCCAGACCCAAGGCAGGTGCTTTCAGCGTGACCAGACCCGGACTTCTGTCCAGCTGAGGACTCGCGTCGGTCGATTCAGGTCTGCTGGGCTGGCTCTGCATGTATTAATGGTGCAACGCTATTTCTGTGCACGTCACCTCCGTCCATGCTAAATCTACACCCATGACCTTCACTATTCTCGCGTATCTTCATTTGCGACACACACACACACAGAGAGAGAGGGGGAGACTCTTAGCCCAAGAGAGAGAGAGAGTGAGAAAGATATTTAATGGAATTTATTTTCTCTTTTTTTCCTATTGACTGACATCAGTCGCCACGATGGAGAAGTGTAAGCCCTGATTAATAGGCAAATATTAAGGCAGTCTGTAATTACAGTATTAATTACTGAAGATTAGTTTTGGAAACAGTGGGTTGTCTTATAATCGGCTGTATGTTTTACATCCCAATGTACGCATGATCTAATTAGTCGACTAATCGCAGAAATAATCTCAGATTAGGTTTGTGGCAGCCCTAATTTAATTGTACCTCCATGTTTTCAGAGTTTAGTCAACTCCATATCTTGATGGTTAATTAAATGTCTTTTGGAACCACTTATCTGGAGATGTGTGGTAAGTCAGTTTAAATGTGTGAAGTTTGTCCATGATGTGGGTTCTAGTGCTCTGAACTGTATCTTAGAATGTAAAATAAAAGCACATTTACAGTCTGTACATCAGTACTTGATTGTTCATCAATGTGCACTGTCCCAAATGAATGAATGAATGAATTTAATCTCTGTGCTTCAGTCTCCTTATGTTGTCACGGGGTCTGGGTTTGTCTTTAACTAGATTATTTGTGACCAGTCTGTTGTATTAAACTCTGTTGGATTAGTATCCCCAGTGAGCAGTGGTTGTTTACCTATGTGCTTTAACATCTCCTCGTTTCTTCTGGTCTGTTTTAGGGCTACCTGTTCATCTCTGTGCTGGTGAACAGCAACAGTGAGCTGATCCGCCTGATCAACAACGCCATCAAGAATGACCTGTCCAGCCGTAACCCCACCTTCATGTGCCTGGCGCTTCACTGCATTGCCAACGTGGGCAGTCGTGAGATGGCTGAGGCCTTTGCCAGTGAGATCCCACGCATTCTGGTGGCTGGGTGAGTGTAACGGTTAGGGTTGGGCGATGTGTAACTTTTTCCCCAATCGTCCATCGTCAGTCCAAAAGTCGACAGTGGGTGATTTATTCGCGCAGGTGACATGTTGACATATTTGCGGGCGGATCAATGTAAACGCACACTAATGGATTTACCACATTAGAACTCAGAAGTCCCAAAATTAAGGAAATAGTTGTAAAAAAAAACCCAGCGTCACCTGTTTGGGGCTACTTTGGCTTTAAACAGACGTATAGTGGCAGCAAAGAGCTCCAATGTGTGCTAACTTAAGCTAATGCACAGTTAGCAGCAGCCGATAGTTCTGTGATATCAGCTAATGCTCCGTCACCAGATCGCTCAAAAAGACGTCAAACTGCGGCGGAGATTCATTTTATGGAAGCGACGTTCACTGAAGGGGCTTTTTATTCGTATTTCAGTTTTAGTTTCATTTTGTTTTTGTTGTTTGTTTCATACTGAGCTCAAGACAGTTGAACACTGGACCGGTGTTAGAATTGCTTAATATTCCCAGCCGACCTGTAAACACGGTTTAACTGGAAAAAAAGCCAGTCTCTGATCGTTTCCCTCCCCACCACCATGGTTATTATTTAGATATATTTTCTGAACACAAGCTGCTGCCATTCTGTCTGTCTGCCACGGAGTGAGTAAATAAAATCACTACTGCTCTCGGAGGAGGAGAAGGAGGAGGAGAAAACAGACTTTTCTTGCAGCTGGGAGGAGTTTGTGTGAAACATTTAAAAAGAGCATTATTTATTATTTTTACATGGGCTGCGACCTTTTACTTTAACCACCAAACATTGTTAATAATTAAAAAATAAATTTGTAGGGGGACGAATAAATCGTTCTTGAGAAACGGGCGACGATGGGCTCAGCCAATTGCTGATGGTCGATAGATTTGTTTGATCACCCAACCCTAGTGACAGTGGTGCTCTGGGTGAGTGTGACGGATGTGTGCTCAGACGTAAAAGGAACTGAAGCCTAGGGATGGGAATTGATAAGATTTTTACGATTCTGATTCCATTTTCGATTCTGTATAACGATTCAATTCTTTATCGATTCTCATTTGGAAAAAAACAGAACAAACAGATCTATGAGCTTAAAGCTGGTTTATATCTTCTCTTTGAGTCAGATACAAGTTTAGAAGTAAGATGATGACCTTATACATCCAACAGTGAGGTCTTAAGAAAACCAGAGCCTAGGGTCACAGGGTGCCCAGAAAAAAAGTTTCCAAGTATAAAATAATAATAAAATATTATTTTGTAGAAATAACATAAAATACAATATAAATTATTCTGTGCAATTCCACAAGAATGCCCAGTAACGTTTCAACTCTCTTTTTAAAAAGGATCTGAGCTGAACACACAAAGTTATGTCAGCCGGCAACAAATACAACTCAAGTCAAGTTCAATGGAACTGTGCAATTTTGCAACCATCAACTATGGAAAATTAACAATTCTTCTGCAGAAAAATGAGCATATCTGCTTTTTCAGGAAGGATACCTGATCTTTCTGGACTTATTGTGTCTCCAGCTGGAGAACACCCTCTCAGACAGGTAGGGCTGTACGTTATGACGAAATATTTCATCTGGACGATAGAAAATGTCTACCGTCAGATAAAAAGCTCTAACGCACCGTGCAGCAACGCATAAACAAACATGGAGGCAGACGGTAGTGGACGCGTTTTAGACCAGAGTCAACAGGATAACCAGCTAACTCAAACTGAGGAGCTTTTACCTAAAAGAGGGACAACTTCTGTCTCATGGATGTGGTTTAAATATAAACAGACCGACGTGGACCAGACAGCAGCTGTTCATAAAGTTTGCCGGCTCCCGGTCCCAACAACGGACTCCGACGCCACTAATACATTTTATCACCGCACAAAAACCACGTCAAAGAATACAGAGACAGTCAAAGAGCAAAAGCTGCAAAAGCAGCGTTGAGTGTTGGCGTAAGAAAGCGCTCAGAATAAACTCCAGACGCTGCTACAGGTTTTTACCTGCAGCAAGTCATGTAGCTGCCAGCTGAGCGGAATGGAAGGAAGGAGGAGGTTACTGCTGCTGTTACCAGGTACATCTACAAAGATATCGCTCTAATCTACACGGTGGAGAAACCTGAGTTTAGTGAGTTACACTCGTGGTGACGTAGTCGCACCGACTGGAATTGATAAGGGAATCGTTAGCAAAAATGGCAAACAGTTCCAAGGGATTGAAACACTGGGAACCGGTTCTCATTAAGAACCGGTTTTCGATTCCCATCCTTACTGAAGCCTCTGGTTGGTCATTTCGTGCTGTGATGAGCTGTAGCGGTGAACCCAGCTTTGACTTGACTAACTCTCCAGAGTTCTGGTCCACAGAGACACGATGGACAGCGTGAAGCAATCAGCTGCTCTCTGTCTGCTGCGGCTCTATAAGACTTCTCCTGACTTGGTGCTGATGGGTGAATGGACGTCACGTGTGGTGCACCTGCTCAACGACCAGCACATGGTAAGAGCTGGGCTGGAATGCCAACACACCCAGCTGTTCTGAGAGTGTTTAAAGGACTGAGTGGAGGGTTCTCCTACTGTTCAGGGCGTGGTGACTGCAGCCATCTCTCTCATCACCTGTCTGAGCCAGAAGAATCCAGATGAGTTTAAGACGTGTGTTTCTCTGGCTGTTTCCCGACTCAGCAGGGTGAGTGCTGTTTACACCTGTCGCTGTCAATTCTGATCTTTTCAGAGTCTTTTTGTGGGGAAAGTTCTAACCAGGTCATCTTGACTTGAGACCTGACCGTTATAACAAACCGTTTGTCTGGTTACAGATTAGCACTGAGTCCTTTAAGCTTAGAAGGTTTAGACAGAAAGAAGATGCATTTTCTGGTGAGTTTAGTTAGGGTTAGTAATTAATTAGTTAAATTGCATTGCAAATTTAATTGCAAATTAATTAATTGCAAGTATCAAACTATTTGTAAGTAGCGCTGTCATAATTGGTCATTTTGTAAATAAAAACTCAAGAATAGTTTTCTAAAAAGCATGTAAACCATCGTTCTTTACAGGCTTCTTAACAGCTGCTTGAAAATGCTTGGTATTTCTAAGTTTTTGAAAGTGCTTGAATTTTTAGCAGTGGTTGAAATCAGAGAGGCTCCAGAAAGTCAGCTGGTGATGGGACTCTTCCAGTATTCAGCGTAATTGGCTTGATCTCAAAGATTTGTTCTTCTCATCCTCTATGCACCACTGAAAAACAGAAATAAAAATCTGACATTTTTCCTGGACCTTGAACTTACCAAGCACATATTTGTGCTAACAGATCTTCATGTGGAAGTTTTTACTTATATTTTTCAAGTTCCAAGATCAGAAATATTTAAAAACCATTCTGATAATCATTGTTTTTAAAATAAATCAGAAGATGCAGAGAATCAGCCGGTGAGAGCTGCACAAAAATCGGTGATCAGCATTGATCACCAGAACCACAATCAGTGCATCTGTTTGAATCTGTAATAAAAAAACAGGGTTTAGCTCAAGCACATTTACATTTAAGTAGGGATGCACCGATGCATGTACTTGTTAAAGTTGACCGATATCAGGAACCAATACCCAGGCTGCGCTAAAAAGGAGGCTTCCCTTGAGTTCTGTTGTAGTTTTCTAGATTGGGCACTAGGGGGAGCTGTTGAGCTAAAAAGGATCAGTGTGGTTAGGAGTGAAAAATTGTTGAATAATTTCACAGAAAATGTTTATATTTCACCTAATACGGGGTCCCCCCAGTGCTTTAAAAGCCTTTAAACTCCAGTCTGTACCAGATTAAAAGGCAAAGCTAAGTGGCTAACGCGAACGATCTCTCTCTAGTCGTAGTCTGTATAACACAAAAAGCAAACGGGGATTTAATTTTATTACTGGGGCAGCAGTAGCTCTGTAGGTCGCGTTAATGCAACCTGTAAGTAGCGGATAGCTCGGACTGCCGTATCCGCTTGGGGACCTGGGGCCCATCAAGCTACGTCAAACCCACTCCGACAAAATACATTGTACGTCTAGTATTCTAGTTACTGTTCTTCCACACGTTTTGGAAAGAGTTTAACAGGTTTGTTATTAAATACATGTTTCTTACCTACTCAGAAACAATAGTTGTAGATTTTTCAACCAATGTCAAAAAGAGTTGCCAAGCTTTATAGAATTTGCTTTCAGAACCACAGAGTGTATCTAATTTTTTCTAAAGCCATGCATAACATAATATCTCTTATCCAATGGGAATGAGAGGAGGGAAAGAGTCTTTCCACTTCAGTAAGACAGCTCTTCTAGCCAGTAAAGTCGAGAAGGATAGGATTCTTAATTTGGAATTTGGTAAAGTCAGATCTGGGGCTACTCCAAAGATAGCAGAGACTGGGTTTGGCTCCACCTGACACTGCAAGACTTCAGAAATTGTGCAGAAAACTGACCTCCAAAAGTTAGTTAGGCAGGGGCACAGCCAGTACATGTGTAATAGTGAGCCAGGAGCGCCCCTACATTTTCCACAAGTTGGGTCTATGTTTGGGTATATGCGTGCCAATTTAACCTTAGACAGATGCACCCGGTGAACCACTTTAAATTGCACGAGCGCATGCCGAGCACAGATTGATGAGGAGTGCACCCGGTCCAGTACAGACGCCCACACCTCATCAGAGATTGTGGAGTTGAGGTCCTGCTCCCAAGCAGTTTTAATAGCAACTAATGAAGGACAGCATAATTTAGTAATGCAGTAGTAAAGTTTAGCCATTGCTCCTCTCACCATGGGGTTTACTGATAAAAACTCATCCAGTGGGTTCTCTACAGGCTTATTTGGAAATTGGGGCATCATACTCTGCACATAATGCCTGACCTGCAAGAACCTAAAGAACTGAGTGGCAGCGATTCCAAATTTTGTTGTTAGCTGGGCAAAAGTAGAAAAAAGATGGTCAGAATATAAATCTATGAAACATTTTAAACCTTTTTGTGCCAGACATGAAAGGCAGCATCAGCCATTGATGGAGAGAACAAGTGGTTAGCTGCGATTGGACTTAAAAGTGAAAAGGCCTGAAGACCCAGAGTTTGTCTGAATTGAGACCAGATTTTCAGGGACTGCTTGACCACTGGGCTCCCAGAAGCAATAGAGCAGAAAAGTGGGAGAGGCGCACCTAGGAGTGCAGACAGATACACTGTCTGCACTCCTAGGTGCAAAAAAAAAAAGTATTTACACATCTAGAAACTCTCTGGGAATGAGGATATACAGCCATGTTTCCCAAAAACACACAGGCATTAAAAACTGATAAATGTAAGGAGTCCAGTAACTGGGAGTCTGAATGTATTTCATGTTGCACATTGGCAGAGGATGGACTTACTATGTAGACTAGATGATGTTAGAGGTTGTGGGGCTGATGATGGTCTACACTAGAGGCTGACAGGTTTTTGGGATCCCAGCGGGTCACGTAGTCCTGCAGGAGTTAAGTTATTTATTATCACGGTACAGTTACACAACAGAAAAAATAATCAACAAGCGTGGGAATAAAAATAAAACAATGCATTTAGATTTCTGTTCAATATGAAATGCTTTCCCTTTAGATTAAACAATGTGGCCTTTTAATTTGCTTCTGACTTTTCTGACTGGTGGTTGATTTGTCACTACAAGTCACATGACCAACGCCTAACGTCATCAGCTGCCACATTTGACAACATAGACAGAAAGGAATGAGTTGGCGCAGCAAATGAAGGAAAACGATGCTCATATCACCATGGAAACGCTGTCAAGGAAGTCTAAAGATTTACAGTTTTCTGAGAGTTGTCAGTGAGAGTCGAAACGCCTCACGCCGTTTGTCAGACATGTAATAAAGTTTACTCCTACCTCAGGAACAAGTGCACTTCTGCACCACTCATGTCAAAGGAAAGCAAGTGACTCTGGATGAGAAAACCAACCAAAGATATTTTCTTTTACAACGCGTCAAGTGACAGAAGCAGTTACGTAATGGGTCACTCAGTAGTTCGGATGTGCAGCCAGGATGTACGTAGACCTACGTGGTTTTTGTGGTTTTGTTTAGAAACCTTAAACCTGCTGGAACTGGGAGGGAGTGGGAATTGTTTTATCGGGATTGGGATGGGAGGGAATTTTGTTTTTCCTTGCTTTCTGGGATTGGGATGAGGATATTTTTTCAATGGGAGTGGTATGGGAAAGCAAAGAAAATCAACTCCTGTGTCATCCTCTAGTCTACACACGGGAAGTGTCAGACAGCACAACTCTAGGAGTGTAGAGCAGATTCAGTCCTAAATCCTACGCTGAGAGTTCAGCCTTGTTTCTATTGGTTCAGCACTGATGTGTGTGTTAAAGCCTTAACTAAACCCTCTGTTTTTTAGATCGTGTCGTCAGCATCCACTGATCTTCAGGATTATACATATTACTTTGTGCCGGCACCATGGCTGTCCTGCAAACTGCTGCGTTTGCTGCAGTGCTACCCCCCACCAGAAGATGGAGCTGTCAAGGGTCGTCTGGTAGAGTGTCTGGAGACCATCCTCAATAAAGCTCAGGAGCCGCCCAAGTCCAAGAAGGTGCAGCATTCCAATGCCAAGAATGCCATTTTGTTTGAGGCGATATCACTTATCATCCATTATGACAGGTGAGTCTTCCCAGCAGCATTTTGGTCAAATTTACTAAAAAATGAACAATCAGTGAATAGTTACTGTTTATTAGTAGTGTTGCATTTCCACTTTGTTCATTCGTAATAATTAGAACATTCTTACTATATGGAGTGAGTGTGGATCTACCAGAAAGGCTTCCACGATGGACAGGTTAACAAGTGACCTGAATCTACATGTGGACCTGATGGACCTGCTCTGCCTTTGATGTCCACAGCTGGTTTAGACAATCAGAGGCTAAAACACATTGTTGTGTTGTTCTAATAATGTGATGACAAAATACAGAGAAAAGTATGAGGAAAATATGGGTTTAAAGCCATCAGAATGTCTTCAGACAGGTACCGGCGGGCCAAGCGGGGTGCAGCGATGGCAGTTGCCGAGGCAAAATCTCTGGCGTGGGAAGAGTTTGGCGAGGCCATGGAGAAAGACTATCGATCGACTCCAAAGAGGTTCTGGCAAACCATCCGGCGCCTCAGGGGAGGAAGGCGGCAACTCGCTCACACTGTTTACAGTGGGGACGGGGAGCTGCTGACGTCAACTGGGGCTATAGTCGGACGGTGGAAGGAATACTTTGAGGAGCTCCTCAATCCCACCGACGCGCATTCCGAGGAGGAACCAGAGCTGGGAGACCTGGGGACGGACTGTCCAATCTCTGGGGCAGAAGTCGCTGAGGTAGTCAAACAACTACGCAGCAGCGGAGCCCCGGGGGTGGATGAGATCCGACCTGGGTATCTCAAGGCGATGGATGTTGTAGGTCTGTCGTGGTTGACACGTCTCTGCAACATTGCGTGGTCATCGGGGACAGTTCCTCTGGAGTGGCAGACCGGGGTGGTGGTTCCCATTTTTAAGAAGGGGGACCAGAGGGTGTGTTCCAACTACAGGGGGATCACACTCCTCAGCCTCCCTGGGAAGGTCTACTTCAGGGTCCTGGAGAGGAGGGTCCGGTCGATAGTTGAACCTCAGATAGAAGAGGATCCATGTGGTTTTCGTCCTGGTCGTGGAACTGTGGACCAGCTCTTTACCCTCACTAGGGTGATGGAGGGGTCATGGGAGTTTGCCCAACCAATCCACATGTGTTTAGTGGATTTGGAGAAGGCTTATGACCGTGTCCCCAGGGACACCCTGTGGGGGGCGCTCCAGGAGTACGAGGAGGATGGTCTTTTGTTAAGGGCCATTCAGTCCCTGTACCAGAGGAGTGTGAGTCTGGTCCTCATAGCCGGCAGTAAGTCGGACCTGTTCCCAGTGAGGGTTGGACTCCTCCAGGGCTGCCCTTTGTCACCGGTCCTGTTCAGAACCTTTATGGACAGGATTTCTAGGAGCAGCCGTGGTGTGGAGGGGGTTGAGTTTGGTGACAGGAGAATCTTGTCTCTGCTTTTTGCGGATGATGTGGACCTCCTAGCTTCATCAGGCTCTGACCTTCAGCTCTTGCTGGGGAGGTTCGCAGCCGAGTGTGAAGTGGCTGGGATGAGGATCAGCACCTCCAAGTCTGAGTCCATGGTTCTTGACCGGAAAAAGGTGGATTGCCAACTCCAGGTCGGGAGAGAGATCCTGCCTCAAGTGGAGGAGTTCAAGTATCTCGGGGTCTTGTTCACGAGTGAGGGAAGGAGGGAGCGGGAGATCGACAGGCAGATTGGGGCAGCGTCTGCAGTGATGAAGACGCTGAACCGGTCTGTTGTGGTGAAGAAGGAGCTGAGCCAGAAAGCAAGGCTCTCGATTTACCGGTCGGTCTACGTCCCAATCCTCACCTATGGTCATGAGCTTTGGGTAATGACCGAAAGAACGAGATCGCGGATACAAGCGGCCGAAATGAGTTTCCTCCGCAGGGTGGCCGGGCTCAGCCTTAGGGATAGGGTGAGGAGCTCGGACATTCGGGAGAGACTCGGAGTAGAGTCGCTGCTCCTCCATTTCGAAAGAAGCCAGTTGAGGTGGTTCGGGCATCTGGTAAGGATGCCTCCTGGACGCCTCCCTCGGGAGGTGTTCTGGGCATGTCCTGCCGGCAGGAGGCCCCCAGGTCGACCCAGGACAAGCTGGAGGAAATACATCTTCAGTTTGGCCTGGGAACGCCTGGGCGTCCCAGCTGAGGAGCTGGTGGAGAAGGTGGCCTGGGCTGCCCGACTTGGAATGCTGCCCCCGCGACCCGGATAAGCGGAAGAAGGCGAGACGAGAATGTCTTCACAATCTTTAGGAGACTGACAGATTTTTTTTCTGACGTTGTGCATCGCTAGCGCTAAGTGTGTGTTTGTGTAGCCACTTGTTAATTTTCAGTCCTCGTTCTATGGACTTCCAGTTGTATTTGAAGGACATCACATTCAGTAAAGTACATATTTTTATTATAGAATTGTAGAAGTGGATGTTTTGTGTTTTTTGCAGCGAACCCAACCTCCTGGTGAGAGCCTGTAACCAGCTGGGCCAGTTCCTGCAGCACAGAGAGACCAACCTGCGCTACCTGGCTCTGGAGAGCATGTGCACTTTGGCCAGCTCCGAGTTCTCCCACGAAGCTGTGAAGACCCACATCGAGACCGTCATCAACGCCCTCAAGGTGGCGCCTTACACTCCGAAGTTCTGTTTTTCATCATAGCTAGTATAGAGAGTATGCATGACACAGCACTGCCTCAGGGTGTGGACAGCTGGAGCAGAAATGAGAGGAGAGCTTTAGTGCTGCTGAATGAACTCAAACATTTAACAGAAACTCAGAAATGTGTTTCAGGAACATTTACTTTCATCTCCTCGTTTGACTTGTGTGTTCAAAAGTGAGAAGTTGGCTTAGAATATTTATTCTGTGAATGAAACCTGCACAAAAAATAACCTGACTTTAAAGTTTGCTTCAGCTACATAATTGTACGATGAAGGTTGTTCTCTCTCTCTCTCTCTCTCTCTCTCTCTCTCTCTCTCTCTCTCTCTCTCTCTCTCTCTCTCTCTCTCTCTCTCTCTCTCTCTCTCTCTCTCTCTCTCTCTCTCTCTCTCTCTCTCTCTCTCTTTCTCTCTCTCTCCCTCTCACTCTCTCTCCTCACTCTCTCTCTCTCACTCTCTCTCACTCTCTCTCTCTCTCACACTCTCACTCTCTCTCTCTCACACTCTCACACTCTCTCTCTCTCACTCTCTCTCACTCTCTCTCTCTCACTCTCTCTCACTCTCTCTCTCTCACACTCTCACACTCTCACACTCTCACACTCTCTCTCTCACACTCTCACACTCTCTCTCTCTCTCTCTCACACTCTCTCTCTCTCTCTCTCTCTCTCTCTCTCTCTCTCTCACACTAGGGCTGTCGCAGTTGAGGAATTCCCCCTGCGGTGAGTCAGGGCGGCTCAATATTGCGGTGTGCGATTTTATTGCAGCACTTTATTTATTTAGCACATTTCTTTGTAAATTACTAAAATAAAAAAGCGCCCGTTTTGTTAAAATGAAGTATATAAAATAAGACTAACCTGATGCGGTTTCAGACAGGATCTGAGAGGGGTGACATTTCCAGCGACACTGAAAACCCTCTCGGAAGGTGCGCTCGTTGCGCAAATACACATGTACTAGCGTGCGACTCTGGAGAGCAAAGGGAATCGCTCTTGGTTGTTACGCCACCGTGTCAGGGGATCAGGGGTCGCGTTAACCGGATTTTTCCGGTATTTAACCGTTTTTTTTGTTTTTTTTTTTACTCTGACGGAAAGACCTGAAGGGCGCTGGTCATTCTGACAGGTTTGCGCGCACGCCATCAGACCGTCATAGGCAATCACTGAATTGTCCCCACTAATAATTCGAACTAAGGATGCAGAAATAGCGCTGCATCTCCACCAACGAATACCTGCAGCCCAGACTGAGGTTCTGTGCTGCAGAGCGCAGACCTGTGATCCAGACGTCCTGCGCTCTGCAGGGCTGTACAGTGCGACATATATGTCGCACGTGCGATTAAAAAAACAGTCTGTGCTACAAACTATTTATAGACGTAGCACTTGTGCGATCAGGGTTTCCTCTACATGTAATTGATCGTGGCGCACCGCCACACCGTCAGAATTAACTTAATATATATATACTTTAAAAACAATGTCAGGTGGCCTCAGCGGGTCTCCAACCTAGTGCTAGAACGCTGGTGCGGCGCCAGTTCAGAGCATCTTGCCTGGCAGCGCAACGCGCTGCATCCGCTGGCTCGGGCACGTCCTTCGTCTCCGTTTTGATCATCCGACCAGAGACATTCTGCATTTTGACCCGAGGGCCGCAGCCTGGAGACGACCACGACGTAAACCCCGGCCGCACCCGATGGTTCCATGTCGCTGCGGGCGACCTCCCAACAATCCGGAGTTGCCGTCATGCCGTGGCGCAGCTGGCACAAGATCGCCAGTAGTGGAAACACCCAGGCTCAACGCACTGGTGCGGGACGACACCCGACCCTTCGCAGGAGCCGTGATGACTTTGAAACAATGTAAAGCATATTAATATATATAGCCTATATTTGCGCACTTGTATGGATTAAAGTTCTGCGTCGAGTCGACTGGTGAGTCTAGCGACGGAGTTCCATCAGTTCTAGCTGTTCGGAAAAAAACTCTTTGTGACTCTGAAAGTGTCCCTGTGCTTCAGACACACATTAAACCAGAGGAACTAATAAATCTGAACGGGTCACACTGATGTCTGTTAACGAGTCCACGGTCCGAGTCAGGGGGAGACGAGGCTTCACACCGGAGTCTGACCCCGCGGAACGCAGCTCAGCCCCAGGGGCGTAGCTAGAACTTTTTTCTTGGGGGGTCCAGGCAGGGGCAAAGAAGGGTGGCACAGTAAAAGGTCATTATATTTAAATGCTCTGCAGTCTTGGACTGCAGACCTAAGTTTTAATAACATTTATTTACTGAAGTAAAATCTGTTTAGCAAGAACTATGCAGCAGATTCAAAATCAGGAGACAAATGAACATTTTAAAACATCACAGTCTCACTGTACACCATAAAAACTGTCTGCCTGTGAATTTGCTTTCAACATCGAAATTAAAAATAATAATAATAATAAGTTTAACTTATATAGCACTTTATGTTTCACAATCTCAAAGTGCTACAGAGCAGAAGCTTAAAATAGATGAGTCAAAGTTCATAAAATAAGTAATATAAAGTAGAATTATAACAGTTTCTGCATTTTATTAATAAATCAAATATTATAACAGCTGAAAACATCTGTTTTTGTGGTTTTGTGCACACATTTCTCAGCTCACACTCGCACTTTGAAAAAAATCTACACTAATTTGAATGAATAAATGTTCTTGAAATTACATTGACATATAAACATGTTTGAAGATATTTCTTGTTATTGTGTT
>SSNR01000410.1:182076-219576 GCA_006937965.1 Callopanchax toddi | reverse complement strand
AAATAAGCTTTGTTTATATGAAGAAGGTGTAGTTAAAATAACTAAGTTATTTCCAAACGCTACATAATGGTTTAAGTCACCTTAAACCTGCCAGAAAGAGCAAAAAACGGCGTCCATCTGTCTCCTAGTCCAGCCAGTGAGAAGCTCTTCCAGATTTCAGACCCAGGTTTCAAACCGTTTTTTTCACTCCAGCCCGCTATGAGGTCATAGCGATCCGGACTTCCTTATATGGTCAATTCTCCGCCCACATGCACGTTCACAACACCTGGAGCGAGGAGAACGCCAGTGTTGCTGCCGCCATTGACCATAGACCGTGTAGCACAGACACAGTTATCCTCTCGTGTTTCTCTTTTCTTTTAGCAAGTGTTTCTCTTTCACGCGACAGCACTGCCCCCTACTGGGCACTGCCCCCTACTGCAGCAGAAGTGTCAGGCTGCCAAATAAGGAGAAACCCAGCAGAACCAGAAGGCGGCGCTTTCTTCTGATCTCTGAGTTGCTCCTTAGGAAATAATTACAGCGTATTTTGAGTTATAATGGTGCAACGCTGATCTAGAGGCATCAAAGATTACACCTGTTTAATATAAAGGGATTTAAATATGGAGTCATGGGCCCTTTAAACATTTCATGCTGTGCTCAGATTGTGTGCTTACAGAGGATTATACACAATATTTACCTCAACAAGAAAAACCCAACCGTTCAAATGAACCCTTCTGTTTACAATAATGTTCACTTGAGTTTTTGTTGCCTTGAAGTTACAAGTAAAAATCATGATTTATAGAGTCCCAACACTGTGGTTAGACTCTGTTCAATAACTAATGGATGCAGTCATGTTCAGTGTTTGATCACTCAGCAGGTTAGGGGTCGGGCTGAAAGGAGGGGTCACTGAGGGTTTTCTAGTAATCACATGGATGCATAGCCTCTATGGTGGTCTCTAACTGCACCTGTGATCATGTCTGCTTCTGTTTCTTTAGACTGAGAGAGACGTGAGCGTGCGTCAGCGAGCAGCTGATCTGCTGTATGCCATGTGTGATCGTAGCAACGCCAAGCAGATTGTAGCGGAGATGCTCAGCTACTTGGAGACTGCAGACTACTCCATCAGAGAGGAGATGGTGGGTGTGACGACTGATGCTGCTGGACATGGTTGAGCTTTCTACTCACCAGTTCCCTCAAAAATATAAGAGCACAGTGGATACAGAACTAAAGAAATCTGTTCATTTTTTACTTTGTGAATTAGGGTTGGGCGATGTGTAACTTTTTTCCAGTCGTCCATCGTCAGTCCAAAAATTGACAATGGGCAATTTATTCCCGCAGGTGACATGTTGACATATTTGCGGGCGGAGCAATGTAAACACACACTAATGGATTTACCAAATTAGAGCTCAGAAGTCCCAAAATTGAGGAAATAGTTGTAAAAAAACACAGCGTTGCCTGTTGGGGGCTACTTTGGCTTTAAACAGACGTCTAGTGGCAGAAAAGAGCTCCAACATCGAGTGTTTACCCTTCTGCTGTGTGCTTACTAAGCTAACACAGAGCTAGCAGCTAGCTGCTGCTGCTCCGTCACCAAAATCACTCAAAAAGACTTCAAACTGCAGCAGAGATTTGTTTTATGGAAGCGACGTTCACTGAAGGGGTTTTTATTGGTATTTCAGTTTCATGTTGTTTTTGTCGTTTATCAGACTTAGCTGAAGACAGTTGAACACCAGATCGGTGTTATGACTCGCTAAATATTCCTAGCACCGGTAGCGACGCGTAAACACGGTTTAACTGGAACAAAGCCAGTCTCTGATGGTTTCCTCCCCGCCACACCATAGATATTATTTAGATACATTTATTTTCTGAACACAAGCTGCTGCCGTTCTCTGTCTGTCTGCTACGGACTGAGGAAACACCGCTGCTCCGCCAGCTCTCGGGGGAGGAGGAGGGAAAAGGAGCTGCTGCTTGCAGCTGGGAGGAGTTTGCGTATAACGTTTAAAAAGAGCATTATTTATTATTTTTACGTGGGCTGCGTCCTTTGACTTCAACCAAACGTTGTTAATAATTAAGAAATTAATTTATAGTGGGACGAATAAATCGTTGTTGAAAAACGGGAGGCGATTGGCTGAGCCCATCGCCGATGGTCGACACATTCGTCTGATCGCCCAGCCCTAATGTGAAGTTATGGAGACAAAAATCAGTTTTCACTTTGGAAAGATGTTTGGGTCATTCTGAAGTTGTGTTCTATCAAGTATTTATCTACAGTTTACAAATGGGTAATTTCTCGTTTTAACGCATCAGAATAACTTTTTTCCTGAGCAAGAATTTTAAATATCTGACAATCAAATGCACATTTGTCACCGATCTGCAGCAGTGTCTCTCCTGATCTGACTAGAGGACAACTTCCTGTTTCATTTTGAGTGATGGGTGTGGTCCTTACTGTAGATAAATCACTGATAATGACCCAAACATCCCATTAAGTCTGTACTGTCACGTCTCTGATTGAGCTACTCTTTGTTGAACTGTCTGAAACCAGGTGCTGAAAGTGGCCATCCTTGCAGAGAAGTACGCTGTGGATTATTCTTGGTATGTAGACACCATTCTCAACCTCATCCGCATTGCTGGGGACTACGTCAGCGAAGAGGTGTGGTACCGAGTCATTCAGATCGTCATCAACAGAGATGACGTTCAGGGCTACGCCGCCAAGACGGTCTTTGAGGTACTGCCACATGAAGTCTGAACATTTCAGGTCCTAATATAGAACTAAACGGGACAAATGTCCTGCGATCCAACAGCAGTGCCTCTATGATTGATGTGTTGGGCACCCCCGCCTTACAGTGATGTCACACTGTTTAAACTTAACAAAATATTTAGCAAACATTTTAAGTTTAGTCTGACTTCCTGTCTGTCAGGGAGGTTTGCACACAGGAGGGTGGTTACCATGGTAACCTTCATCAGCACCTGACGGCAACATTAACATTTTATTAATCCTGTTACGCTCATACAGTTTAACATCAAAGCGTAGGCTAGGGGTGGGAATCGAGAACCGGTTCCATCTGAATTGTTCACCTCCTACTTTATCAATTCTTCTTAACAATTCTCTTGTTTCCAGTTTTCCCGAAATTTGCTGGTCTGTAATCTTTATCCCCTGGAGGAGTTATTCTTCATGCACCTCTAACTGGTCTGACAGAACAATAACCTGGTTTCTGTCCAACAAGCGCAGCGCGAGCAGCAGAGGGGCTTAAAGAGGGGAGGTCCAGACGGAACCACTGCAGCATCTACGCTCTGCTTTTTCACAAATCGCACACTGGGACGACTCAGGGGGGTGAATGTGCTGCAGCGGTTCCGGAAGCGGTACCAGGTCCGTCTGGTTCGGTTCTCTGGACCTTGTCATGCCCCTCTCCCGCTCGCGCTGCGCTTATCAGGCAGAAACCAGGATATGGCAATGTCAGACCAGTGAGAGGTGCAAAGAGGACATCCCCTGTGGGGGGGGGGTTGGTAATGAGGGGAAAGGTACAGAGGCTTCAGGGGAACACTGCGCCTCAGACACAAATCGCACTATGGTTGCTCATGGTGCAGAAGACTGTGTAGAACTTAATTTTTTTTGCCACGTAACCACAACTCAGGAATTGTTAAGGAATTGGATTGGTGAGCAGAATCGACAATGGCATTGATATTGATAAAAACGTATCAATTCCCACACCTAGGCATCGTGTCACAGCTTGGTGTAAGCCAACAGTACGTCTCACATCTCTACTGGAAGTCCTAGAAGAAAGCTGATGTATGTTTGTGCTGTAGCAGCATTGACATCTTTTACCATTTTTATTGCCAAAAAGGATCTAACAAGATATAACTATGAATCTACCAATATATAAGATAATAATAATCTATTGAGGCCAAAGCTAGTCAAAACAAAACCAGTAACAGCAGTTTTTGTGTTTTTAAATCTTGTTCGTCTGATTGCTATCGGTACATTGAGGTCAAACTTAGCCTTTGTGTTGTTGACACAGTCGTAGATTTGAATGGAAAGGAGAATGATCTTCTTTTCCAGGCTTTACAAGCCCCGGCCTGCCACGAAAACATGGTGAAGGTTGGAGGATACATTCTGGGAGAGTTTGGGAACCTGATTGCTGGTGACCCACGGTCCAGGTAGGTTTGTTTTTTTCATTGTAAATCACCAAGCTGACATTTCTGAGGTTAGGTGGTAATGTTGTTGCTCTGTCATGTAGCCCCCTGGTTCAGTTCAATCTTCTCCACTCCAAATTCCACCTGTGCTCTGTGCCGACTCGCGCCCTCCTGCTGTCGGCCTACATCAAGTTCATCAACTTGTTCCCAGAGACCAAGGCCACCATCCAGGAAGTGCTGCGCTGCGACAGCCAGATCCGGAACTCAGACGTGGAGCTTCAGCAGCGAGCTGTCGAGTATCTGAAGCTGTCTTCCATTGCTAGCACAGATGTTCTGGTTAGTTCATTCGACCAATTCTCATCAAACTCACCCAGCTTAGGTCCAGTAACTTATCAAGAGCAGTCCAAAAGTCAACATGTACATTACTCTGACCTAAGAGGATTGTCATACCTTTTCCCTCAGGCCACCGTCTTGGAGGAAATGCCTCCTTTCCCAGAGAGGGAGTCATCAATTCTGGCTAAACTCAAGAAGAAGAAGGGGCCAGGGGCCGTGTCAGTGACAGAGCTGGAAGATGGCAAAAGGGAAGGCGGCGAGTTGAACGGAGGGAGTGAGCGGGGGCCAGACACGGCAGCCATGGCTGCCTCTAACGCCGTAAGCACTCTGTAGCAAACTAAATGTCTGAAGTACTGCACAATCCTGGCTCTGCCAAATGTCTCGTGTTTTCCAGTCCACCCCATCACCATCAGCAGACCTGCTGGGGATTCGATCCTCTGCTCCCATCAGTGCTGCTCTGACCAGCACTGGCAGCCTGTTGGTGGACGTTTTCTCAGAGGCTGGGCCAACTGCACCTTCTGCTGCTGTGAACGATGATGGCTTCCTGAGGTAAAAGGTCATCCTGTTGGTCAGCTGGTGTAGAGTCTGTTGTGAGTCCAGTATGAGTGGCTGATGGTAGCAACTAGTCCAACAATGTAGAGCTTCGTTGCCACCTATGAAACCAGACTGAGGAAAAATATCAGAGAATCTATCCGGCTTTAATCTGGTGCACTTACCCACCAGAGCCCTACACTCACCTGTATGACGGAGCATAGCTTCACCTTACAGGGGTGTTAACACTTAGACTGCTGGGCCTCTTAGTGTGTGTTTGCTTTCAGATGTCAGAATGGAAACAACCTGGTTATTTTCTTCTCTGACGTTAGTTTAGAACAGCACATCAACACAAACATGAAGCTTACGTCAGGAGTTAAAGTTCTTTGTTGGCAACGGATTTCCGTCGATTGGAAAAAGAAAAAAGTTTTGTCAGATCTCTTTCTCGCTCTTTCTTCTCACACTCTCTTGGGCTCAGTAGTCTCTATCTCTCTCTGTGTAGCACGATATGTGAGAATAGTGAAGGTCATGAGCATAGATTTAGCATGGACGGAGATGACGCGTCCCCACCAGTAACTCGATCAGAAGGGTGCATCCCCACCAATAAAACATGCGGACCGAGATGCAGTGCTGCTGTGTGGGCATCTGTGTCCAGGGGAAGGAGGCGTGTCTGGGTCGACCCCTCACTTCAGGATGTGCTCCCTCCACCTGGGTCCGCGCTCAGCCGCTCACGTCAACAGCACCTGCCCTGGGTCTGGAAGTGGACCGGGCTGGACTGGCCTATATGGTAACTTTGAGCCGGTCTTGTCCGGCTCTGGCCTGTCCCCCAGCCGGGGCTACACTCACAAGGCAGACCAAAGAGACCCCATCTTGAGTCTCGGCAACAAATGATCAAATCCCACCCAGTTCACTTTCATAAGTGGTCCTAAATCAGATGTATGCGTCTGTTTTTCAAAGAAATCTCAGTCTGAACAATGGAAACATATTTCATTTGACTTCTATGTCACTAACACGTAACTGACACAACATGGGAAAGATCACATGTAGATAGAGCGAGCTTCACTTCACACACACACACACTATGGCATCTATATTTACATGCAGTGTGTGACATCACAGCTTCTCTGCGTGCAGGTTGCTTCAAAACCTTAGAGATAAGATAAGACTTTATTTATCCCACAGTGGGGACATTTGTGTGTTACCACAGCTCAGGACAGATGGCAAAAAAGAATACAAAAAATAGGACAATACACTATTTTCTGGCACAGAGCAGTGGTCCTCAGAGGGTCTGGCATTGGGGACCCCCCCCCCCCAAAATATAAAGAGCTGTGACCCAATCTGAGAAAAACTAACATGTTCTTGAACTTATTTAAATAAACGATGGTGCAGTTTGAACCTGAGAGGGTAGAGTAGAATATCACAGTAGACAAACGGAAGTACAACAAGATTAATGATCAACCAAAGCTACCGCCACCTAGCCTGGTAAACCAGACTCTATATGTGGATATAAAGTCTGGCCACGGTCCACTGAAACGACGCATTCATAGGGGCAGGATCAACGGTTGTCAATCAAACCGTCTGCACATGCTATTGGATAACGCTAGAGCCATTTAGCAAAAACAGGAACCAGCTGGTAGATTTACCGTGTCCTGTCGGCAAAGTGGCCAATAAATCCTCTTTCAAAATAAAAGACTAAGTTCCTCTACCTGTTCACATCGTAGAGAAAAGCCCAAATCTAAATCGTCTAAAGTTGATAATAAAGACGTTTCAAACGAACGCGGTTCCCGAACTGCCGCCATGTTTAAATTCAGAGTCAAAACGCTGGCGTCATCGGTTAATCCCGCCCCCCAACCCGTTTAAGCGTTGTGATTGGCCCGGTACGAAACTGACCGGTCCAATCAGTGGGCTGCAGAGGTTCCAATGAGCGTGGCTAGACCAAATTCTGTAGAGCAGAACTGACGGTCTAGTTCACTAGGCTAACCACCACCTTTAATCAGCTGCATTTTAATTTAAACCTAAACTTTTTAACAAAATCAACTGTTTTTAGGCACAAACTCTAACTATCTAACCCTGGGTTAGAAGAACCATCACCCACTTTGGGTCATGAACCATCAGATGAGATCGCTGCCTTGGACTATTTACACTGAAGTCTGAAAGCGGCTGAATGTAAACCGTAATGTGAACGACCACGCAGAAAGATCCCATCTCTGAAAAACCCCTAGAGTTGATTGTTAAAGCCTGCAGTGTGAGCTTGTCGTACACATGGTGGTCCCGTCAGATTTAGATTTATTTCAAACATGTACATAACACAAAGAAAAGAAAAAAAAAATAATAGTGATTCATAAGATGCATGAATCATGAAAATTAAGGTGTTCGAAAAGGAAGTAGGTTGAAGCAAAAGCTTGTCTGGTCCTCCTCCTCTTTGCACAGGTCAACAAGTCTACATGACCCGAGTCCTCCTGAGCAGGTAGACTAGCACAGACTCGCAGAGCAACTAGGAACAAGCAACTGAATACATGTAGACTCATTGATACGTACAGTCGTACAAGGAACATTATACATCCCTAACACACATTCATTCCTTAACAATGTGTACATCCATCCATTATACATACCTACTGTATATAAACACAACATACATTCACCTCAAGTGTTTGAAAACCAACTGATGGCTCACAAACTGAAACCTGATCATCGTCATGGTGGACGAGGCTGAATGTAGGCGTAAACACACTGAAGGATTTAGTGTTGTTTTCTGTCTAACACTGTTAAGTGTAGGTAGTTGTGTTGTTGTGGTGTGTTTGTAGGGTTTAATGTGTGTTGAGTGTGACTCTGCTCTGTCTGTCTTTGCTTTATCTGTCAGATTTAGACCTGCCAACCTGAAGGCGTTCTCCATTCAGTGTTCATGTTTTTGTGAAATACGTAAACCCATCTCAGCAGCCCTCCTGATGAACCAGGTCTTCATCCTGTACAGCTGCTCTGGTGTTAGGTGGTCTGTCTGGATGGTGTTAAAGCCAGAGCTGATGCATTCACATTTAGACAAGTTGTTGAGGTCAGTTTATTTCAGCGTTTGACGTGTCCTGATGGTGAGGATGGTTTCAGATAGCTGTAGAGGTAACCATTTAATCCTGTGTATGGAAGTGTGTTAGAATGTAAACAGACAGGGTTTTTGCTTCCTTGAAGTGCTGTCATTGCTGTCTACAACCACACACACACACACACACACTGCTTAAAGACCACTAGACAACTTTAACCTGGACAGATCAGAGTGGACAAAACTTCTGATATCTTTGTCTGTTTTCACCCATTGTAGCTTCAAAGAAAACAAGGAAATGTAGATCAGAAACTGCTGTTCAGTAGGCGCTAGTGTGACCCTGTGGTTCCCATGGTGACCCTAATGAGCCACTGGCAGCATATTGAACATTTTAGTTGATCTTTGTTCTCCTTGTGCTTCTAAAGCCCAATTCATCCTCCACGAGAAGAAAGAACTTTGTTCTCTCTGGGGGGCTGCGAGAACAAAATGACATCATTTTATTCTCTCAGACCCAGTTCGGCAGCGCTAACGGCTTGTTCTTGTGCACATCAGCTGAGCCGAACTTTTTTCGACAGGATGTCCGAGAACAACTGCTGTGATTGGTCAGACAGGGAGGATGAGCGTGGTTTTGCGGGTAGCGGTTGATGTTTTTCTCGGGCGCCTGCTGTGCTGACGGACCGAGGAGTCACGGTCTGGATTGACCCGCGCTAGGCGGACCAGGACAGGCTGCGAGAGTTGGCACCGTAGACCCGTATGCCTCCTCAAGTAGTGAGGACAAATCGTTTTAAAATGCACACACCTGATACACACACCAGTTTGACGCGTCGCTGAAGCAGTTCGACAGCTGAGTTCTCGGGGAGTATGAATGATTCCTGCTGAAACAAACTTTTTCTTTTTCTCAGAGCTCTCGGCGAGAACAAATTTCTTTCTTCTTGTGGAGGATGAATAGGCCTTTAGTCTGTTTAAACATCACTTTGAGTTTTCTCTATGGCTGGGTTCCGAAACTCTGTACGTCTTTGGTACAGACTGAAAGCCTTCGGTTGGTACTGGTACCGAAAAATAAAAAAAATGTTGGTACTTTTACAGTAAAATGTCCTTGTAAATGTGCCGCTCCACTTCTCCACTGCTGCTCCTCTCTGCGTTACGTAGGAGGAGGGGCTGTGCTTCCTCCTCTGTTGTTGTCGTTCTGCATCAAGCTAAATGAGTTAAAAATTCAGAAAAAATCTAAAGTTTGGCTGCATTTTGGAAAGGTAAACGGGAACCGAGCAAAATACAACATATGCAATAAGATTTGTGCCTTGAAAAAAAGGAATACCAGCAATTAGTCAAAGCAACTCATCACATGGAATCAACATGCCGCTGCAGCCTGAACGGTCTCCGATGACAAAAACAAAAACAAACGCAGACCTGAGTTTGCAGCCTTTATCCTCAGCTGCATTAACAAAAACACTGAAGGGGACATAACAGAAAGCTTTATAAAACTTGACAGGCTTTATTGTAAAAACGTATTTTAATGCTGACACCAAATGGCTGAGAGAGAGCAGTTGTTTTAGGAGCACTTTGGTTTTAATATCAAGTCTTTAGACTAAAATACTGATTAATTTTAGTCAGGTTTATATGAAAACAGTTTTAATCTGACTAAAACTACAGTTTTAGTCACTTTAGTCCGTTTTAGTTTTAGTTAGATTGTAGTCTATTGTTCAGCCATAATCATAACAAAGACATTCGCTATTTAATGAATAAAATCACTCAAAGCTTGATAGCCGAGCCATTAGCTCGTTAGCTTAGCCGTTAGCACATCGGAGGTTTGAATAGCGCCGCTTTTTTAGTAAAACAAGAGATAAAGAAAGCAAAGACTCACCGTTAAGTTGATTAAATCAGGACAATCGATTGGCAAGGGCATCAAAAGCTGCCAAGAAGTATTCTTTGAGTAAATATCCATTTTAATAGCGCAGCGCCAGACCGGAACACATCAAAGGAAACCCCTTCAAAATAAAAGTTCACATGATCAGCGACTAGTCGACCTTTGGTTTAAAAAGTCACTACAGCCCACAAAAGTCAACTAGTTCGTGCGACCCCTAGCATCCGGCCCTAGTTTTCTCTCATTGCTCTAAAGAGGAGGGTTTAAATGAGTGGGTTTGAATTTTTGTGGAGTGATTTTTCACTGATTGCTAATGGCAACATTTGTTCATTAGAAATAATCAAAGATTTTGAGAGGAAGACCTGAAAAATAACTTTTTTTGGCATTTTCAAAATATCAAACATTCAAATGTTAAAGCGGCTCTCTAGATTATTTTTCTCTGTATCAAAGTTTTCTAAATGTTCTAAATGATATTTCAGGTCTAAACTATGATCTTTGGGTTGAGTTCCACAACATCTGTCATTCTGATGAAGATCCTCCTTCCTCCTAGAGACCCCTTTCCATTATTTCTTGCCGCCGACATTTTTCAGCCAATGAAATTCAAATGTCTGCATTCTCTCAACATGCACGCGCATCGACCAAACCTGTACCAGTAGGGGGCGCTGTCGTACAGGACGCTCCGTGTGTTTCTCTGCCGTCTCAGCCGTTCACTGAGGACTCACAGCTCATTTCTACTAAAACCTACCCATTCTCCAGCTAAAGACGGGTTTATTTTTATTTTTAAACCTTTCACCTCACAGAATGGCAAGGCTTGACAGGGTTACGCGTTTATTTTGGTCAGAAAGTTCATCCAGGGCTGAGTCAAGTTCAGCTTCAGAGTCCAGCAGCAGCTCTCTGCTAACAGAGCTAATATCAGAAGCAGCAGGGACAGAGAGGGCTCTTCAGACCCTCGTAGTGTTGGAATAAGATTGTGAACTGTGAGTGATTAAACCCTACACACTGAGCTGTACAGCTTATGCCCGAAGTATGCGCCGTGTGCACACGGGACCAGACGCGCGTGTCGAGATGTTTTGAGGAGGAGCCTTTGGACGTTAGATTCAAAAACTGCTCTCTTGATGAAATAATCCAGAGTGTGGCTTTAATGTAACTTTTTAAAACCTAAATACAAATATCCAGTAAATCATGGGTGCTCTGACATATACATTTATTATCTTTAAATCAAGTAAAAAAATTATAAAGTGCATTTAAAAACAACTGCTGTTGGCCAAAGTGCTGTACATAGTTTTTTTTTTTAAAACGACAGCAAAGTACAGGTTTAAAAATCTAACCTAAAACACACAGGGAGGGAGATCTGGTCAGACTCTTTTGTTTTTGTTCAAAGATAAGCTGCAGCGTTGAATCTGGACCAGCTGTAGTGATGAGAGGCCAGGCAGATTAACAACGTACCACGAGAATAAAAGGTTGAATCACCCGTTCAGAGTCCTTAAAGGCTTCCGTTTAAAAAAGGATTACTTCACTACAGAGCTAATCTGGTTAGAATAGACTAACACCCATAGATGGGTCATGTGTGGCTTTACTAACACTGCCAGGCCACCCAGGTCTGTAGAAGGTCCTTTGAGGTTTGAATGTGGTCCCTCTGGGACAGAGGTTGATACCCCTGGCTGGAGTTAAGGCCCCTTTCACAGTGTCCTCAGAATGTTCTAGTTTAGTGAAGTTCTGATTTATCTCTACCAGCACCAGCTTGAATAAAGACCTGTTAAATGAGTCGTGGTGGTACTTTGTGGTCAGGTTTTCTTAGAGACGGAGGAAGTTGGTTCTCTATAAAAGGAGGTGTGTGGATATTAGCTGTATAGGAGTTTGGTTGGAGAGAAGTGACGTTAGTAGCAGAGCAGGTGTTCAGACTGGAGCAGGAGGAGATGCTGTACTTCATGGTTGGCAGGTCTGCTGCTCTTGTTGGTTCTTTATCTTGCTCTGTATGTGACTGTCTCGTTTTTTTCTCTCCTTCCCCTTTCTCTTTTTCCTGTGTGTGTGTGTGTGTGTGTGTGTGTGCGTGTGTGTGTGTGTGTGTGTTGAATGCACTTTTCTCCTGTCCTCCACTGTGATTGTACATTGACAGAGATCTGGAACAGCCCACTGAGACCTCTGACCCCCTATTGGTGGAGGGTTCTGGTGACTCAGAGTAAGAGTTCTGTAGTGAACTACAGAAATAGAATAGCTAGAAGTGTCACACCCACATTGTTTTCCTGAGGACACATTTAGCCCCAGACGTTCTACGTGGATGCTGTTTAAACTCATTGTGCCTCCATCATCAGCAGACGACCCGATAGAGCAGAAGTCTACAGCGACCTAAGAGATGTTCTGAAGTGTCGTTCTATCGGTTCTCTACAGTCAGGACCACACCTACCAGTGACATCACTCAGAGTAGTCCTCTGACTGGAGTCATAATCATGGCTAGTCGGATCAGGAGAAACAGTGCTGCAGATCAATATGAAGGTAAACTGACTGGATCAGGGGGAGAGAAGCTGCCCACTGGTCAGGAGACCAGGGTTCAAACCCCAGCCCAGGGCAAGAGCAAGACACTGAACCCCCGGGCGCCGTCCAGATCGGCTTCCCACTCCTTAAATTAGAGGATGAGTCAAAAGTAGAGAAATAATTGTTATAATAAATGCTTTTTGTGTAAAAGTTGTCCTAAATACCAGAAAAAAGCTACTAATTTGTCCCTGCTCTGCTGAGTGGTGTCACCAGTGGGTGTGGACCTTACTGTAAATTAATAATTGATGAACCGCCACTTCAAAATGACCCAACTATCCCTTTAAAGCTTGTGCTTCGTCATTCCTGCTTCTGTTGACCCAAGTTCTGTCTGTAAAGAAATGCTTCCTGCTTCTCCTGGTGCTGATTCATCAAGCCCACGGATGAGCTCCGTCCTGATTACGCTGTGACTCAGGCCTGGGAACAAATACTGAGATACCTTAGGGTGCTGTCATGCACATTACAAGATGTATCTCAATATTTGAGCCACTAACTCAACACTACAGCCTGATGAGCTCAGACATCACCTCTCCACTCCCCGTTATTCCCTCAGATAAAAACAACAAGCGTTGTAGCTTTCTCTCAGGTCATCCTGAGTCTGGCAGCTCACTTTAACACCAGAAGGCTGGTGTGTGAATGTCAAAGCTAAAGCTAGAGATTAACACAACTTCCTCTGACCAGAGCTCACACCATGACTTGACAACCAGCAGTTGTGACTAGGTACAGTCGTATTACTGAGCTGAAGCATAAACATCAACACCAGATCCTGATGAAGGCATCAGATACTTAATGTTGTGTTAAAGTCGATTTTTGTTTAGACTTAAAGACTTCCTTTTAAGGCTGATGTGATGAAATATGTCAGATTAAACACCTACTGTTTCATATTTAACATTAGTGTCCAGGAATCCACTGTTTGTCACAAGAGGGTCTGGCTGCAGACTTCAAAAATGGCGTCTTAAGATGGCGACCTAACCCGGAAGTACACCGACCGGAAGTAATATGGCGCCCATTACTTTTCTAAGTTTATTTTTTTCCACCACAAAAACTTTTATTTAGCATTTGTTTCTCCTCAAAACCATACGGACTCGCAAACTTAAACTTTTGCAAACTTTAAAAAAAAATCTTGATTTTGGTAAGATTGAACAGGGTGTCCGCAGAGTCTTGAAAAGTATTAAAAGGTGATAAATCAATTTTGGGAAATTCAAGACCCTTATAAAGTATTAAAAAGTCTGATCACGGCTTTATAAAGTCTTACGTTTTGGAACGAAAAATCTGAACTTAATGTCCTGAGTCCCAAAAACATGGTAAACGTGTGAATTTAGTCATTTTTATTTAAAAAAAGAACGGGAAACAAAGGGTGCGTTAGTAATCCTTCTCTCAGAGCACCAGGGCGGGCGGTGCAGAAGTTCTAAAGCACAATGTACGCTCTGGTGTTCCCGGTGAGGATTACGAACGCACCGAAATGTTGAGATGGAAGAGAATCTCGGTGAACGCTGCCGCATAACCAGAATGTCGGTGAGGTATTAAAAAATATTGAGACGGTCTTGAAAGAGTCTTGAAAAGGTTTTGAATTTAACTTCAAGATTCCTGCATGTACCCTGTTGAAGTGCTTAGAACAAGAACATATTTTACCAATTTTAACCAGTGTTTTCTTGCAAAGTATGTATATTTGCTCCAACAATAAAAAGCAGTTGCCTACTGTGAATAACTAGTGGTAAAAAGAAAAAATGAGCCACATTACAATTTCAAAGATGTGTGTAAAACTAGTACTAATAAAATACAGGACGCACTAAACTAAACTACTGAGAAAACCAACTTATCAGCAGCTCCTTTGCCTGCATCAAAAAATAGTTTTATCCAAAACACTGTTCTGTGTATTATACAGGGTATCTGTGGGTCCTTAAAAAGCCTTAAAAGGTTGTAAATTTGCTTTTCTAAAATTAAGGCCTTAAATATCATTAAAAATGATAAATAATCCTTAAATTCAGTGTCCAAAGGTCTTAAATTTCTAGGGCTCCTATGATTTCTGGGTTACGAAGATCTGAAACTCAGGAGCACACCAGACCTCTAGGGTCTAGAAGGGTCTAGGTCACTTAAGGCTGTTATTATCTCATTAATTCAGAAAAAAAGAGCTTTTAAAATTATTTTTAGGTAAATGCAATACACTTACGTAAGATATAATGCAGATCAAGCTTTATCTTGATGGGTATTTTGTTGGTTTTTTTGCACTTTCAGTTCCAATCAAGGTTTAGTCAGAACGGTTTGTAAGGTGGTCACATCCCCTTTCCCATTCCGTGAATGTAAGGTCTTAAATTTGGTCAAATGGCCTTAAAACAGGTCTTAAAAAGTCTTAAATTTGGCTTCCTTAAACCTGCAGATACCCTGTTATAGCAGATCAATACAACTTATTCAGTGTTATTTAGAATGAAATGTTGAAAGAAAGTAAAAAAAAACAAAACAAACATCTCCATTTCACAAGCATTTTATGTTTTGTTTGCTGCAGCATGGCTTTCTCAGCTGCATATCGACTCATCCCTCACATTTTTCCAGGACTTTGTCACCATAAAAGCACAGAAAGCATTAGTTCACACACTGACAAATGTTTGTTTTAATTACTTGCATACTAATCACTTTTAGTTGCTCTATGCTTTATAAATGGAACATCTTCTCAGCATATCCACATCCCACTATCGTATAATAATCCGCACAAGAGGCCGCAATGGGCTATCGCCAGTTTTAGACAGCTGTTTTGATCAGGAATGTTTTATGTAAATAATACTGGATGTCCAGACGGCCGGTTCAGAGGCTAACTCCACAGCTAGTTAGCTTATTCAAACGGGACCTCTTCATCACCTGCGATGCTCTCAGTAACATCGCCCCTACTTACCTCTCTGCTCTCATAAATCACCTTCACCTCTCCCGCTGTCTCACAACCGCTTCAAAGCACCGGGACAGTTTTTTTTAATCGTAGTCGTTCACACCCTACCAGACTCTCTCTGGCTCCATTCAGAAGTCAGAAAAAGTACAAAAGCTCACCTATTTAACCAAGTATTAAACAGTAAAAGAAAATTAAGTCAATCTCATTCAGACCGTACCTCTAAGCTAAGCTAAAGCAGCGTTGCCGCCTAATCGCTTGAAAACACTTCGACTTCCACCCGATGTAGCAGCATACTTCCGGTCATTGTACTGACGCCATTTTGAAGTCTGCAGCCAGATCCTACTCGTTTGTCAGAGTGTTCATTCATCAGTCAGATGCACACACAGCTGACAGGTGGAGGTCAGACCTGGGAGACAGTCGTCACAACACCAAACACAATGAATGTTGTTCTATTTCATTAGGTGTCATACTGTTTGATATTGTTATATTTGGTTCTTAAACGTTGTGGGATGGATCTATTTTCTGTCAGGTCAGAGTTTCTTGTCCTATCACACAGCTCTTCAGTTAGTTCTGAAGTCAGACTGAACTCTAAACCTGGGAATGACAGGAAATCAGCAACAGTGTGGTTCTGGTTGCATCACTGTTGACGTTCTGATGAAGAAAACAACCTTTTGAAACCCTTACCTGCTGAGTGCTGTGGTTCTGTTAGGTCAGCGTAAATCAAACACACCCTCTCTAATTGGTCAGAACAGCGACAGTGTGTAGTCCTCTATCACAGCTGGTGGTTGGTCTACAGAAGCAGGATGTTGGATCCGTTTTGAGGAAGACGACTGGCCTTCATCACTTCACACAGCAGCTTTAATTCTTCAGTGAGCTCGGCGACCATTTATCACACGTCTGCTTCAGCTCCTGTGATCACATTTGATGTTATCGGCTAACTTTAAATCAGAGGACCCGTTTGGGTGGTTTTAGACACGTAGATGAAGTGAAACCCGGTTCCTGACTCTGAAACAGTCGACCTGCTGTTCTGAGCTGCAAACCCAGAGATGAATGTTACGCTTAGCACACAAATAACATCAAATCTGCAGTGCATGGCGCCAAGCTTGTTCGTCATTGTTTTAGTGCTTCTAAATGTGTGAATGTTGTCATAGTATGCATGAACATTTATCTAGTCTCAGTATGACTCGGTGGTTTGAATCATCTGACCTGTTAGAGCCTAAAGGGACATGAGCTGCTAAACTATTTTATAGAAGTTTATCAGATCCACAGTTTAATGGTTTAGATATTTGATCAGATTTGTTGAAACTGCCTTTACTAACCACCTCTGCATTTTATTCCCTTCTTTCCTCCTTTTTGTTGTTCCTCTAACTGTTCTTCATTACACTGTTGTTAAAACGATGACTCCTTCATTTTTCTGTTCTGCTCCGTCCATCTGTTTGGTTTGGCTGTCTGTGTCTGTTCCCTTTGTGTTATTGTTTTGGTTTCTCTTCATCCCTTGGCTCTTCTGTGGTCTCTCAGCTCTGCTCCTCCCTCTGAGGATCCTGCTCCTCCTCTGTCTGAAGCAGACGAGCTTCTTAACAAGTAAGGTCTTCCTCTGGATGTTTCTGCTGTTTTCTTACACTCTAGTTCTAAAACTATTAGAGTTAAAAGAACTTCCATCAGGTCTTACTGTGGCTGTGGCCCAAAGTTTAGAGAACAGCACAAAAAATAATCATCACAAAGCTTATTGCCTCAGTTTTTAGTTTGGGAGTTTGTATAAACTTCAGAATGTTCTAAAGAGAGGTCAGATGGATTAGAGTTGATCACAAAGTCTCCCTTTGCCATGAAAATGAGCAGGCTGGAGAATCAAAGGTGAGCACTTCCATCAGTCCTGTGTCCTACCAACAGTAAAACACCCTGAGGCCTTTTATATGCCTCGCAGCATGAAGGTCACAGGTTCGAATCCCAGCTTTGGCCTTTCTGCGTGGAGTTAGGTGTTCTCCCCATCTATGTGTGGTTTTCCTCCGGGTGCTCCGGTTTCCCCCACAGATCTCAACATGCCCTATAGGTGTATAAGTAAGTGGCTTTGGATAAAAGCGTCAGCTAAATGAATAAACCAACATGTGTGGGAGTGGACTGACTCCCAGTTTAGCCTCAGAACAGCCATGAATTAAGAGTGGGACTGAAACATCCTCCTTGAGGAACTCTTCCAACCATCCAACAACAGTTTGGTGAAGACCAATGTCTTTTCCAGCACAATGGAGCACCAGGCCAGGAGACCTCAGCATGTTGGGTCCAGGCCCAGGAAACTGCCCAACTCTACCAAGGAGTTGCCACAGGTGTGCGACTCACCTGGTTCCTGGCCACGCCCCCTGCCCCTGAGCCAAGTTCCAAACCACACAGTGTGGGCCCATTTGGGGGGAGGTGGCGTTCCAGGTGCAAAGCTTATCGCGGGTCGGCGGTAGCTCTCGTCTCCCCGTATCCACCCCCTTTCCCTGGACCAGGGACTGGGTCCTGGATTTGCTGCACAGTCCAGACGGAACCGGCTCTGGTTCCAGATTCATACCAGAGTCCACCTGATGTAGAAGATCTCTGATGGAAGCTGGTCCTGGTCCATGTAGGACCTTAAAAACCAGAACCAGGATCTGGAAATGAACTCTGGAATCTCCAGGCAGCCAGTGAAGCTGGTAGAGTAGCGGGGTGACGTGGGTGGATCTGGAGGACTAGCACAAGCACTCTGAACCACCTGGAACCGATCCAAGGAGGTTCTGTTCAGAGAGCTGCAGTAGTCCAGACCAGAGGAGATGAAAGCAGGAGAACTATTACAGTTCAGAAGGAAGAGAGAACCAGAGGACTGACATGAGCATCAGAGTCAGAGCTGGGTCAAAGGTCACACCAAGGTTCCTGACAGAGGAACTGAAGCAGGTTGACCAAGAGAATCCCTGACTTTAGGAACCAGCTGGTCCAGAGAACAGAGGGGAATTTCAGTTTTTGATTCATTTAATGGTAGAAAGTTTCCAGCATCCAGTTTTAATAGTCTAAAGACGGCTGGAGCTGAGACATCTCCTGGTGCTTAGAGGAGATGGACAGTTGGAGGTCAGCAGCATGGAGATGGTAGATTTCTTTAAAAGATCTCAGGATGTGTTGAAGAAGGAGCAGATAGAGAAGGAACAGCAGAGGCTCCAACACAGAACCCTGTGGGACCCCGTAGATGAGGGAGATGGAGGAGGTCCCCTCCAGCTCAGGTCCTGATAGTTCGACCCAGAACACTGAAGCAGACAACTTTGTGAAAATCAACACTTGTGTTGTTCTCTGACCTTTTAGCCGCTGATTTACAAACCTTTAACAGCTCAGTTGTTTATGCATTTTTCAGCTTTTTATTTGACATTTTTCTTCTTCTAGACTAGATTCAGTTAACACTGAAAGCATTAATGTCCAACCAGCTAAAAATGGTTTATTTGATCTCAGACGATGCGAAGCTTGATTTTAGGATGGTTGTTCTGATGCAGATAAATGGCAGCTGGTTCTCTCTGTACTCTACAGCTTTAATGAAATAATCATTTGAATGCTTCCAACCCACAGGTTTGTGTGCAAGAACAATGGTGTTCTGTTTGAGAACCAGCTGCTGCAGATTGGAATCAAGTCCGAGTACCGTCAGAACCTGGGTAAGTTTGAAGTGTTTGGGTTTGTCTGTGCACGGTAGGGGTTGTGTGAACCGCTCGACTAGTCAACTCCTCTGCTCTGTAGTGACTTTTTATGCCTTTCATCGACTAGTCGCTGATCACTAAACTGATCCAGGCAGAATTGACCGAGATTGACAGGACAAGACGAAAGGAAGGTAGAGCAGAAAGGGAGACGCCTAAAAAGAACTAACAACTAACTTCATTAAACTAAAGTTTTAATTATAACAAAGGATGTTGCAAATGTTAGAATATGGTCAACTGCATACAAATACTTGATATTAATATTGAAATCCTTGTTTTATATTATTTTATTTAACCAGGTAAATTTCTTTTAGATTAAGAACATTTGTTGAGCAGAGCCAATGGAATAAAAAACTATCCATTACTAAACCTGAACAGCTGGAATATTATGGATGGCTTTTGGATTTTTCCATACAAAGATGGAGGAGGGAGCAGTGTCAGCTCCTGGACCAGCTGAGGACAGCAGTAGGGAGGATTCAGAGCAGGAACCTTCAGCTAAGGAGGATACAACTTTAGAATAATCTAGGAGTGACATTATTTTATTTTTATGGCCCGAGTACTGAGGGGGCATTCTGAAAAACATTAGGTTTCACAAAAATGACACTAATAGTCTGTCAGAAAAAGTCCAGCTTTAGACATTTTGGGGTTAATAGACCCTGTGCACGTTAGCAAATGCTACTTCCGGTTTCTAAGCCTTGGCTTGCACCTGCAGTTCCTGTTGTCACCACTGCGTTATCAATATGGATGGAGCCTGTAGTGAACTGTACTTCTCAAGATGCCTTGGAAATTTACTGACGATTTCAGTGGACGATGTTCATCGCGTTGTAAATGAGTTTTTATCTGCTCCACAAAGTAAACGGGAAAAGGGGTTCAAATTTTATATTGTGTAATGTCGTATGTCCTCTGGTGAAGAAGAAAACCGCTCCAAGCAGAAAGTTTGTGTCAGATGTAGGGACTGCACTTGCTGCCGGAGCTCCTCGATTTCCCTGACCATGTTTTCATATTTGATTCGGTCAAGAACCATGAAAGAACTGGCTGCATAGTCGTGGTCTTCTGGTACAGGAGCAGGGACTTCATGTGGATGCTCCACGTCAACAGCCAAGGGACTCCCTGACGCAGCGGGAATGTCCTCTTCCAGCAGCGCCGCGTCATTCTGGATCGGCTGGGGGTGACGTTCCCATACTCCGGTTCGCTTACACTTAGCTTTTCCATAGTTGTTCCACTGGAACAATGTGGGAACGGCGTTTGGCAAAAGGCTCCGCTTACCATTTGTCAAAGTTCTGATACGCAAACTGTCAAAGTGCCGACTACACACCCTGGTGTTTGGTGTGACTACTAACCCAACACGTCTTATCTTAGCGACCCATGCTTTGCGCAGATTAGCCTATTTTGGAAAGCGATGGAAGCTCAACAAGCTGTTAAATCGATTGGAAGCACTACACAATGGTACACAACAGTGGCAACTACCCCCTCCACCGTCAGTACGTTGACATTTTGTGGTAGTTTTAGCCGAGATCACTTTCTTTTTTGTTGAAGCTATTAGCTTGTGGGTCGTAGAACGCTAACCGGAAACTGCTGTGCTAACCTCCGGTAAACAACCCGGAAATTAGCATTTTATTGTGCACAGGGTCTATTAGGATGATGAAAAGGCCCTAGTGTGATGTGATGAGTAGAACTAAAGGAGAGAAATAATTTGATATGAAGGCTGATTCAACCTGTCAGTCAGAATAGATGCTACATTTTATTTATTATCACATCTTAGCAAGTGAATTAACTGGTAAACAGCCTGTATTTAAATTAAAAGAACAGTTGAAATCGATTGACAGGCCTAATTTTAACCATGAACAGACATGATGTGAGCGCTATATTAATGCAGTCGGTTCCAGGATGTTTTCTCACCACCAGCACTTCATCAGGCCTCTGCTATGAATCCTCTGCATACATTTTAAGCAGGTTGATGGTGAAACAGCTGAAACTACCCTCTCCTCTCATCATCTCAAATATAAATAGCATTTGGGTTCAAGTCATTCTTGGTCAAAGCTACAAGGAGCCACATCAGAGGGGCTCAGAGCCACAGGTTGGAGACCTCTGGACTAGACAGTGAGTTAATGCAGCAGAATGTAAGAGCTGTCCTAACAAACCATTCTGTGTCTTTCAGGGAGGATGTACTTGTTCTACGGGAACAAGACATCAGTGCAGTTTGCCAGCTTCACCACCACAGTCAGCTGTCCTGGAGAGCTTCAGTCTC
Organism: Callopanchax toddi; assembly: GCA_006937965.1. NCBI lineage: Eukaryota > Metazoa > Chordata > Actinopteri > Cyprinodontiformes > Nothobranchiidae > Callopanchax > Callopanchax toddi. Next base: position 198,381 of record SSNR01000410.1, on the reverse strand, counting down.
ATATCCTTTGATTCTGCTCAGAAACACCAAATAGCTGCAGCACCACGTGTTCCAGACCAGGCTCTATCAGCGCTCACTGTCGTTCTGCTGAGGATGAGAAGCAGGAAGAAGTTGGGATCAGTCTGTTAACTCAAAGGTCTTCAGGTTTTCATAAATACCTGTGATCACCTACTATGGGTGGGAATCTTCAGGGTCCTCACGATTCGACTGGATTACGATTCAGAGAGCTACAATGCGATTATAGAACGATTATTGATGCAGCTAGTAGGGTTGGGTGATGTGTAACTTTTTTCCAATCGTCCATCGTCAGTCCAAAAGTCGACGATGGGTGATTTATTCCCGCAGGTCTCATGTTGACATATTTGTGGGCGGAGCAATGTAAACACACACTAATGGATTTACCAAATTAGAACTCAGAAGTCCCAAAATTGAGGAAATAGTTGTAAAAAACACAGCGTGGCCTGTTTGGGGCTACTTTGGCTTTAAACAGACGTCTAGTGGCAGCAAAGAGCTCCGACATTGAGTGTTTACCCTTCTGCTGTGTGCTAACTAAGCTAACACAGAGCTAGCAGCTAGCTGCTGCTGCTCCGTCACCAAAATCGCTCAAAAAGACTTCAAACTGCAGCAGAGATTTATTTGATGGAAGCGACGTTCACTGAAGGGGTTTTTATTGGTATTTCAGTTTTAGTTTCATGTTGTTTTTGTCGTTTATCAGACTTAGCTGAAGACGGTTGAACACCAGATCGGTGTTATGACTCGCTAAATATTCCTAGCACCGGTGCTGACACATAAACACGGTTTAACTGGAACAAAGCCAGTCTCTGATGGTTTCCTCCCCACCACACCATAGATATTATTTAGATACTTTTATTTTCTGAACACAAGCTGCTGCCGTTCTCTGTCTGTCTGCTACGGACTGAGGAAACACCGCTGCTCCGCCAGCTCTCGGGGGAGGAGGAGGAAAAAGGAGCTGCTGCTTGCAGCTGGGAGGAGTTTGCGTGTAACGTTTAAAAAGAGCATTATTTATTATTTTTACGTGGGCTGCGTCCTTTGACTTCAACCAAATGTTAATAATTAAGAAATTAATTTACAGTGTGACGAACAAATCGTTCTTGAAAAACGGGAGGCGATTGGCTGAGCCCATCGCCGCTGGTCGATACATTCGTCTGATCGCCCAACCCTAACAGCTAGATACATCGTTCTTCCCCATCACCGTCCTGCCATGTGACTATAACCCAACATGAATTTACTTCCACTGTCTTTAATTATTAAAACATAGCAGGTGCAAACATTTAAATAATAAAAATACTGTCATGAAATCACAGCTTTTATTCAAAGTAATGCTTATGGACTTCCAATTCATTTGAACAACATAAACAAGGAAGATTCCATGACATTATTCTAGGTCTCATTGTTCAGTGTCACTAACAGATCTGTGATGGTCTGCTGCATCGTGGCTTCAAAACCAGTAACACGGAGTGGAAACCCTGCTTCTCAACGACAGAGTACTGAGTAAGAGTTCTAATGGACTTTATAATCTGTTTAACCTTTTTCCAGTTAGGTGGAAACTTTGACAGTATTTTCTCAGCTGTCCTCTGGTTAGCGGTGGCAGCTATGCAAGTTGTGTAAAACGAAACTGAAATATTTTGGAAACACGACTAACAGAAACCATATTGAACGTTTCCACCCAGAGACTGAGGAAAAACAGCCAGTACCGTGTGACTCTTTTCCAGGTCCCGTTCCCCTTTAACTTCATAGAAGCCAAAGTTCTTCCAAACACTTCGTCTTCATGTTGATGGTGCTGGTCGTAGATCTTATCATGTTATGTGGGCACTAGAAGCTGTCGGTCTGAGCACCGCACTTCAGTCTTTTGAGTTCCGCTTCTTGTGACCCTCAACTTTGCATTAACTAACATTAATAAAATCTAATTTTAACATTTTAAAATTGACTCATAATCTTTCACGTCTGCATCTTGATGCATCAGAAAAAACCCGAGTTTATCTCCCACCTCTATCACCTACTGGAGTCTGTCCAAAGCTAAGCTGACTCCACCTCAGTCAGTGGAGGTTTGTTAGTCCCTTAACAGCAGGCCACAGCTCAACGTTCAGTCCAAACCAGTGGAGCCTCTGGTGGAAGGTGGAGCTCAAATCCAGCAGGTCCTGAACATCGAGTGCCTGACCGACTTCTCTGAGGCCCCACTGCTCAACATAAAGTTCAGGTAAGTTTCTACAACCACAGGAAGTCCAAACCACTGAGCTGGTAGTCTTAGTGTAGGGTCTGAGATCCACCACCAGACCTTCAGACCTGGAGGAAGTGGACAGCTTCATGTGATGTTTGGGTCGTTTTATCAGTTATTTATCTACAGTCAGGACCAGACCTGTGGACATCATTTAAAGTAGGTGGAGTCTCTACAAACGGGAAGCTGGAGCAAATGGCTAGTCGGATCAGGAGAGACGCTGCTGCTGAATGGTGACAAGCTAGCAGTTCAGTTTTGAGTATTTTAAAAAGTCAGACTGGTGCATTTCTACACTCTGAGATAGTTTGTGTTAAAGCTGCTGCAGCAGCACATACAGTACAATACAATCATTCAAACAAACAGGTAATAAGGCTTTCTAACATTTGTTCATTTATCAACAGTTGTTTTAAACACCAGGGCCCTCCTTTATAAAACTAGAACCTTTACTAAAAGTCTACTTAAAGAGCAAGTTGCAGGTTAGAGACCCCCTTAAACAAATGTTTAGAGAAATATAATAGAAACTTTTTCTACACAAATGTAAAACTTATTTAGAGTTTTGGAGTCATTTTTGTGAGAAGTTTCAGTTTTTTTGCCAGAACGGAAGTGACGTAGGGGAAGGGTGGGCCCCCTTATCAAAGATAAAAGTATTGATGCCAGTTGTGACGCAGATAAATCTTTAAATGTTTACAATTACTTAATAAAGTTGGTAATTAGCAGATATTAGATAACAAAACTTACAATAATACATAGCTCTTGTTTGCTGAGCCTGTGATCCGGTCTGGTCTGACTCTGGTCCCTCCTACCGGCCCCAGTTAGCTCCTGTTAGCTTAGCTGCTGCTAACACCGGTCCCAGGGGAAGTTGAATTAACTGAACCGCCTGTTTACACCTGTGTGCACCCCTGTTTATATTGATTTAGAAATTGACCCACAACTTACCTCGTCTCGTAACTCCCTCTCACTGATCTGACCTTTCTCTCTTAATTCAAGGATGGAGTTTATTATCAGTGTTCGTCATCGTCACTGCAGTTCTGAGCTCTAGTCAATAACATTCTAAAGCATTTTATTTAATGAACATTTCATGGGTTGATAAATAACCGATCAAACACCTCTTCAAATATTCCTTTAACACTGAGTGTTCACACCTGGTAATGATCTTATCTGTATGTAAATAAACACATCAGTCAGCTGATCACCAACCAGCTGATAGTTCTGGAACTTCTGCTTCAGTCCTGTGGAGTATTGTGGGACCTAACAGGTGGGGGAATGAATTATTAATCGATTGACCTTTGTTAGCTCCAGACTCGATCAGGTGTCATCCCAGATAGGGATGGGTACCTTTCACATGTGAATCGATACGGTACCAATTCCAGGTACCTAGGAATCGATACCGGTACTTAACGGCACCAATTTTCAATACTTTTGAGTGTTTAACAATTAATCTAAGCTCTTTTTAAATATTTATTACTAGGAGTGCACCTCGATCACGTTAATTTGAGGGGATCGTAAATCGACCATATTCCCATGAGATCGTCGATCTTGGTTCTAGACTTTTAAATCATCTTTTTTCTCCTGGTCCCGGGAGGTGCAGACTGCCTCCCTCCCTTCCGCGCTACATCACGTCCGTGCTACACATCAGGGTTTCCCCCAGCGCTTTATAAGCCTGGCGGCCGCCAGACTTTCATCGGACCCCGCCAGGCTAAACCTCAGAAGTTGTACCCGAGACGAAAGCTAACAGCTCCTAGCGCGGCTGCTAACGCTTCAAACTACAACAAAGTGAGCTGGTGCAGCTCTCCACTCGTCTCTTTCTCTATAGTTGCAGTCCGTATGACAGAAAAAGCAAAAACAGAGCTCACTGATCTGAGAGCGGACAGCGTCGCCGGTGGCGGTAGCTTCAGCGTGCGTCGGACACAACTTGAGGCTAAATGCAGAACGTATCTTTCCAGCGTGTCTCTCATTAGAGGGGCGCAGTGGAGAACTGTCCCGTGGCCGTGATCAAACAGCAATGACTCCACGTTTAATCGGTAGATTATCCCGTAGTTTAGCTGCTATGTCCTCGTTTTTACGAGGCGCATTAAATGCACCATCAGTAAAATCTACGGGAGCCGAGTAGTCAGGTGGCACGCAGCCGCAGTTAGAAAACCTGTAAGGTGAAGAGATGAGCAGCATTAAGTGAATCTGGATGATTTCTGCTCTGTTAGTCAGTATAGAGACACTATGTCGAAGTTATTTACACACTGCACAGAGTTAATGCTGGAAGTGTTTATTAGAGTAGATTTAACAAGTGTTTTAGTAAAATTACAGGCAGAAAGTTCTATTAATTAAAGGAGGACCTGAGAAAAGAGCTTTGGTAATGGTTCACATCTCTTGTTTTATTTTTAAGAGGCACCTTTTTTAATTGGCTTTATTAATTAATTGTTTATATTTTATATTTATATATATATAATTTTTATATGAGAGGACACTACCTCATGTTTTGTGAGTATTCATTCAATTTACTCAATAAAAATGGAAACATTAAAGTAATTGGCTTCTAGTTATGAAAAATTCGTGATCGGCAGGAAAGGTTGTCTAAAGATCGGTGATCGGCCAGAAAACTGCAATCGGTGCAGCCCCTATTTATTACTCAATATATAGCTTGTGCATGCGATGCTGTCTGGTACGGTAAGGACGGGTACCAAAACAAGGCTTGGTTTCATATCACGTGAACTGGTCCTCGGTAGGTACCGCAGAATTCAGTCGGTGCCTTTAAAAGAACCGAGTTCGGTTCCCATCCCTAGTCCCAGATTCAAACTGTACTTTCTGCAGGTAATGGACCTTGATTCTGAAGCTCAGGATGATAAAGTCGTATACGCTCAGATATGTGATGTGTGTCCTGTTGTGTTTAGATACGGAGGAGCTCTGCAGAATCTGACCCTTAAACTGCCCGTCACCATTAACAAGTTCTTCCAGCAAACTGAGATGGCCTCACAAGACTTCTTCCAGCGCTGGAAACAGCTCAGCCAGTAAGTGTGTGTGTTGGTGCACTGGTGTCTCCCAGGTAGGTCCGTTTTCACCTGTCAGCCTTGTGTTCCTGTGGTCCAGAGAAATGCTTAACACGTCCCAGTTCCTGTGAAAATACCATTATGGTCCTCAGTCTGTCAATCAGACCTGCCCTGTGTCCCTCCTGATGTTGAATCACAGTCAGAGCTTTCCAATGGTGAACTACAGGGAGGCTTTTATTCTGAAGAGATTACAGGAAACTGTAGTTTATTAGAGGAAAAATGACTGCATTTCATTTGGATTTGCTAAAAATGTTGTGTTTTTTTGTTTTTAATGGTGGGCCGTTATCGGCGGTAATGTACTGACTCTTATCGCGTGACCAAAAAAATGTTGCCATTAATCTATTCTCAAACTGGGTTGGGATCTGGATTTATAAGCAATGGCGTAGGTTTGTGCTTGTCATTGGTGGGGACAAGGACGGGACTTGGGCGGACCCGGGTCCGACAGGTAGTTTCTGTCTGATAATCGGCTCACCGGGCTTGGAGCGGCAGGTAAGGGGGCGTGACGAGGTGCATATTAACGTTCATTACGAGATCATGAGAGAAATGAGGGGTTGTTTTTTTTTTTTAGATGCTCAAGGGGAAGAACCTGGCTCTGATGTTTAATGCAGACCTCCTGCTGGGTAGTAGGTGGGTTTGGAGTCCTTGCTCCCTGCAGCTCTGACCGTACGTGTCTGGATCGGGTTCTGGTTCTGGTCCTGTCCTGGTCCCCACCAATGACGAGCGCAAATCTACCCCATTGCTTCAGGGAAATTTTATTTTTAAGAAGCTTCCAAATGGAAACCTCGATAAGACTAAAGTTGTGTATTAAACACAAATACATCTTATGGATCATTATTTTCATCACCAGTTATCAAAGTAGAACAACTTCCTCAGTTTGTGATGCGTTTTGGAAACAGGAGCTGAGCCCCTGGTCTGATGCTCCTCCTGGCTTTAGAAACCTGCTCTCAAAGACGTCCTTTGAGTCATTATTTCCATCTCCAAGTAACTAAGAAGAAAAATGACAGCATCCTTCAGTTCAGTGTGCCCTGTTAAATGCCAGATCCATTTCTAACAAATCCTTTATCTTAAATGACCTTTTCACCCAGCAGGGCCTAGACTTCTTTTTTCTAGTTGAACCATGGGAACAAGATGGTAACTTTGTCCATTCTAATGAAATCTGTCCTCCAGGCTGCTCTGTGTTTACCACACCACGCCCCTCACGCCGTGGTGGAGGTCTGCTGTGGTCTTTAAGGACAAACACGCCTGTAGTCTGATCAACAGTGGCTGTTTCTCTACTTTTGAATGTCAGATCATCAAAGTAGGGTTACAAGAAGTATTTTACTGTGTTTTAATTTACCGACCTCCTGGACCAGCTGGCCCTTTTCTCTCTGAATGTTCAGATTTCTTATCATCCATGATTAAGCTGGAAAAGGTTTTAATTCTGGGTGACTTTAACTTCCACATTGATAACCCTGAGTGTAACACAGCAGCTGATTTCTGATCCATCACTGATTCTTTTAACTTTGTACAGCATGTATCAGGACCAACCCATAATATGGGTCACACTTTGGATCTAGTCTTCTCTCTGGGACTAAACATCAATCAGCTACATGTTGAGGAGGTTCATGTGAGTGACCACAGCTGTGTTTTCTTTAAGATTCAGTCTAATGTTGATCCTGTCCCTCACAAACTGAGTTCATCATTAATCAGTCAGCAGCTGATGGTTTTTCTGTAATGTTTGATAGAAGCTTAGTTCATGGTGAAGATGCAAACTCCTTCATCCAGTCATTTAATCAGCAGTGTTCTACTATCTTAGATAAAGTAGCTCCAGTTAAACAAACAGCGGTATCTCATAGAAGGAACAGTCCCTGATGAACGAACATATTTATAATCTCAGAAGGACATGCCGTAAAGCTGAGAGGCTTTGGAAATCAACAAGAATGGAAATTCACCGACTGTACCTTAAAGTGCCTGTGACTCCATATTTAAATCACTTTATATTAAACAGGTGTAATCTTTGATGCCTCTAGATCAGCGTTGCACCATTATAACTCAAAATACGCTGTAATTATTTCCTAACGAGCAACTCAGAGATCAGAAGAAAGCGCCGCCTTCCGGTTCTGCTGGGTTTCTCCTTATTTGGCAACCTGACACTTCTGCTGCAGCAGGGGGCAGTGTTGTCACATGAAAGAGAAACGAAACTGAAACTAAACACTACACGGTCTATGGTGAATGGCGGCCATACTGCCTCGCTCCAGTTGTCGTGAATGTGCATGTGGGCGGAGAATTGACCATATAAGCAAGTCCGGATCACTATGACCTCATAGCGGGCTGGAGTGAAAAAAACTGTTTGAAACCTGGGTCTGAAATCTGGGAGAGCTTCTCACTGGCTGGACTAGGAGACAGATGGACGCCGTTTTTTGCTCTTTCTGGCAGGTTGAAGGTGAGAACTCAACATTGCAACATGATAGATAAGTCAGAAAACATGGAAACCGATGTCATGGGCACTTTAAGGAATTGATAACATCTTTAAATGAAATGGTTAAAAACTCCAGAGCTGTTTACTTCTCTCAACTCATTTCCTCAAATAAAAACTCCAAAGTTCTGTTTGACACGATCAATCAGATAGTTTCACCTAAAACGCCCCAAATCCCTGTGTTCTCAAGGTCTGATTGTAACAACTTCCTTTCATTCTTTGACAACAAAATTAGAAACATCAGGTCAGGTTTCTCAACCCCATCTGCTCCCTGTTCTCCCATCCACCCTCCTCCTTCCCATACCTGGTCCTTCTTCACACCTGGTCATTTTCAGAACATCTGTCTCATTCTGAAAAACATGAAACCACGTGGACTTAAGTAACCACCCACTTGTGATTAATCGGTGTCTCCAGTGGGGTCACTGCAGAGGATATCGTCATGGACGTCAATCAGCTGCCGTGATCTTTTTTCTGAATGAAGCCAACAAGGTCGCGCATCAAGAGAGATGGTTAATTAATCTGCTCACTCACCACCAACTAGTCATGGGTGTGAATGTGAATCTGTCAAAATGGCAGATGACCTTCATATTTCTCCATCAGTGTTTATAAAAACAGTCAAAGATGGAAAATATTGGGTTAATGTGTTAGTTAGGTTTAGAATTATATTTAGGACTATACCACACTAGACTCCACGCTGAAGTTCTCTCTTCCTTTAAAGCTCTTTTGCGTGTTTCCTCACAGGCCTCAGCAGGAAGCACAAAAGATATTCAAGGCCAGCCACGGTATGGACACCGAAGTGATCAAGGCAAAGGTAAGCCCACGTTCCCAACACCGCTTACAGAACTCCACTTATCGCCCTCACAACTCTTCCTGTTCAGTCCTCAAGTCCTTTGATGGATTTGTTTTACTCCATGTGAAATGTTTGTGCTTCATGCTTATGTGAAGCTGCTGGGACTAGGAATGGCTTTGCTGGACAACGTTGACCCAAACCCGGAGAACTACGTGTGTGCTGGCGTGATCCAGACCAAGGGCCAGCAGGTTGGCTGCCTGCTAAGACTGGAGCCAAATGCACAGGCACAGGTACACACACCAACCTACCTACCCCGAACCAAAACCCCTAGTCCTCACCTCTACACGTCCCTTAGTCCCACCCTACCCCTAACCCATCTTAATCACAACCCCTAAAGCCTGGGACACACAGAAGACGGATGAGTCACGCCCACGCTGTTTTAAAAAAACAAAAACATAATAGTTACTGAGAGTGGCTGCACGGAGAGCGCAACGCAAACGCCGGTCCGTGCAGAGGCGCTAAAGTTTGGTGCCGGTTCTATCTCAAGCGCCGCAGCGCTGCATGTACGGCTTTAATACAGCGATTTTCCAAGCAGCGTTCGGCCTTCCATACACTGCATAGCGTCCTGTGTACCCCCTAGACCGCGGCGATTCTGTGGTGCAATGCATCCGTCTTCTGTGTGTCCCAGGCTTAATCCTCCACAACCAGTGTATACCTGTGTATTTTAACAAGTATATTTACCAAAGTATACTAGTGTATTTTAACAAGTATATTTACCAAAGTATACTAGTGTATTTTAACAAGTATATTTACCAAAGTATACTAGTGTATTTTAACAAGTATATTTACCAAAGTATACTAGTGTATTTTAACAAGTATATTTACCAGAGTATACTAGTGTATTTTAACAAGTATATTTACCAGAGTATACTAGTGTATTTTAACAAGTATATTTACCAGAGTACACTAGTGTATTTACCAGTGTTTTTACCAAAGTATACTGATGTTTTTACCAAAGTACACTAGTGTTTTTACCAAAGTACACTAGTGTTTTTACCAAAGTACACTAGTGTTTTTACCAAAGTACACTAGTGTATTTACCAAAGTACACTAGTGTATTTACCAAAGTACACTAGTGTATTTACCAAAGTACACTAGTGTATTTACCAGAGTACACTAGTGTATTTACCAGAGTACACTAGTGTATTTACCAGTGTACACTAGTGTATTTACCAGTGTACACTAGTGTATTTACCAGTGTATTTACCAGTGTACACTAGTGTTTTTACCAGTGTATTTACCAGTGTACACTAGTGTATTTACCAGTGTATTTACCAGAGTACACTAGTGTATTTACCAGTGTATTTACCAGAGTACACTAGTGTATTTACCAGAGTACACTAGTGTATTTACCAGAGTACACTAGTGTATTTACCAGTGTTTTTACCAAAGTATACTGATGTTTTTACCAAAGTACACTAGTGTATTTACCAAAGTACACTAGTGTATTTACCAAAGTACACTAGTGTATTTACCAAAGTACACTAGTGTATATACCAAAGTACACTAGTGTATTTACCAAAGTACACTAGTGTATTTACCAAAGTACACTAGTGTATTTACCAGTGTATTTACCAGAGTACACTAGTGTATTTACCAGAGTACACTAGTGTATTTACCAGAGTACACTAGTGTATTTACCAGAGTACACTAGTGTATTTACCAGAGTACACTAGTGTATTTACCAGTGTACACTAGTGTATTTACCAGTGTACACTAGTGTATTTACCAGTGTACACTAGTGTATTTACCAGTGTACACTAGTGTATTTACCAGTGTATTTACCAGAGTACACTAGTGTATTTACCAGAATACACTAGTGTATTTACCAGTGTATTTACCAAAGTACACTAGTGTATTTACCAAAGTACACTAGTGTATTTACCAGTGTATTTACCAGAGTACACTAGTGTATTTACCAGTGTATTTACCAGAGTACACTAGTGTATTTACCAGTGTATTTACCAGAGTACACTAGTGTATTTACCAGTGTATTTACCAGAGTACACTAGTGTATTTACCAGAGTACACTAGTGTATTTACCAGTGTATTTACCAAAGTACACTAGTGTATTTACCAGTGTATTTACCAGAGTACACTAGTGTATTTACCAGTGTATTTACCAAAGTGTATTTACCATTTTTACCATATATACCATTTAAATGACCGATGTATACCAATGAGATGAGACCATAGACGGGTCTATTTTCTGTTTGCAGATGTATCGTCTGACTCTGCGCTGCAGCAAAGACTCTGTGTCTAGGCGTCTCTGTGAGCTGCTGGCCCAGCAGTTCTAGAGTTCAGACCTTTGTGACCAGTACTCCCATCATCCCCACCAGCGACCTGTCCTCGTCCCATCTCACCTTTCCTCCCTCCAACAGTCTTTGAGTAAATAAGGTGTGACGTACAGAAGGGAAAGCTGCCAGCAGCAGCCATATTATCGTCTTTACCCTGGTTCCAGTTCATCTTTTACCCATTTATTAACACCATGCTACAGTTCTGTTTCTGTTGGTATACCTATGTAGCTGTTGAGCGTGTGTGTGTGCGCGTGTCCTGTGGTTGTGCTGGGGTCTCGTTTTGCTCATCCTGACTTTAGAACCAACAGTTACGTGGTTCTGCTTCAGAGAGGTTAGATTTGTTGAACATTCCTGGAGTTTAATGGGAGAAGCTGTTCAATACGCACACTACAGCCCCACCCCTACACACACACACACACACACACACACACACACACACACACACACACACACACACACACAGTGGTGGGACATCCTCAGACATTCCTCATCAAACTTCACTTTCAACATTTTCCACTTTGCTCCTACCATGAAGCCCTTTCTCTCTACAGGGTTGTGTGTGTGTGTGTGTGTGTGTGTGTGTGTGTGTGTGTGTGTGTGTGTGTGTGTGTGTGTGTGCGTGTGCACGTATGTGTGTGTAAATATGTGCCAGTCGATCACTTTATTATTTTGGAGACATTCCTCTTGTGCTTGTTCAGATTGTTGGGAAGTGTCTCAGGTTGGAGGGAGGCCCAGAGTCCGACCGTCTGGAGGGTTTCAGTCGCTCTGTTAGCCGTCTGGGCCTCACGTCTCCTCTTCACGTCGTTCCTGTTTAACTCAAAGGAAGAAATAAAGTCTGGAGTTTTTAGTGCTTCTCGTCATCTGCAGCTAACCACACGGATAGGACAGGAGACGAGGACGCTCCTCAGACATCTGGACGGACCACAGCTGAATCTGTTCCCGCCCCCGTTAGAGCCGCTCCATAATCCTGCTGCTTTAGCCAACTTTGATCAACACAAACGTTTTCCCTCCGTCTGCAGCGTCTCTCTGGGCTTCCTGCTTCCTACAGGATCTGAGACACCCAGACGTCCATTACAACTACAGGGTGTGGGTGGGTGGGTGTCTGTGTGTGTGTGTGTGTGTGTGTGTGTGTGTGTGTGTGTGTGTGTGTGTGTGTGTGTGTGTGTGTGTGTGTGTGTGTGTGTGTGTGTGTGTGTGTGTGTGTGTGTGTGTTTAAATGGGTGAGAGAAAAAGGAAGCCTAAAGACATTTCTAATACACGGTCGCATTACATCCTGTTGCTGCATTGCAGTCACAGATATTTGAACTTTGTAGTAAAAAATGTAGTCATTTTGTGAGTGTGTGTGTAGTTGAGTGAGTGCGTGTGTGTGTGTGTCTATGCAGTGTCCACTAGCTAATGCAGCCTCATGTATCGGTGTTAAGAAGCTGTCCAATACCTGTGTTAGAATTAAGATTTACTCTGTAATGAAAAATGTGAAGTAAAACTATGCCATATATCTGACATCTATCGTCCTGTCGTCTGTTCCTCCGACGCAGTCAGGAACAGACGACACACCTGTCTGCTTTGTTTAGTGTTCAGTCAGAAAACGGTGTTCAAACAGCATCCTGCCTGTCCAGGGTTCATCTTCATCATGTAGAAGAAGAAGCTTGTTAGAGATTAAAGGGACGTACTCATAATGCATCAGTTTTATATAGCGCTTTTCTAGGTCACTCAGAGACGCTTTACAGAGTTGCATTATTCATTCACACAGTCATTCTCACTCCGGTGGTGGTAAACTACGACAGACGTCTGTAGCCACAGCTGCCCTGGGGCAGACTGACAGAAGAGAGGCTGCCATTCTGACCATCGGCCCTTCTGACCACCACCAACATTCACACACAGTCACACTCACATTCACACAGTAAGGTGGTGAAGTGTCTTGCCCAAGGACACAACGACAATCTAACCCAGCCAGAGCTGGGGATCGAACCGGTGACCCTCTGGTTACCAGACCGGCCACTCTCCCAACTGAGCTAATGCCGCCACTCAGGGGACTTCTATCACTTATCTACAGTTTAGACCACACCCACTATGACACCACTCGGGAGTCTCTAGAAACAGGAGACACTGCTGCAGATCAGATGAAAATTGGCTAATTTTCAATGATTTAAAAACTGTTTGAAAAAAGTCACACTGCATTTTAATAGTAGTAGTAGTTAGGGATGTACCGATACCACTTTTTTCAAAACCGATCCGATACCGATACTTAAATCTGAGTACTCGCCAGTACCGATACCGATACTTCTACCACACAAAAATGCAACAAATTGGAATACAGGTTTTTTTTTTTCTTCTCTGCTTTTTACAACAAATAACTGTTGGATAAAAAAATATTAAAAAATGATCACAAAACTAAAATATAAGGTGACAAATAACCATTTTCTGTGATTTCAGTGAAATTATTGCAGTTTTCCACATTTTAACCAAATAAAATGAACTATTTGGCACCATCTCCAGCTCTCAACCCACACTGTTCCTCTTTAGCTCAATAGCTCCCCCTAGTGTTCAATATAGACTACAACAGAAATCACAAGTCACAGACAGTGAAGCCACTGGTATTGGTTCCTGGTATCAGGTAACATACCGATACTGGTATCGGGCTGGTATCGGTGCATCCCTAGTAGTAGTATAATTGTGTTAGAATATCAAATCAAACTTTATTTCTATAGCACCTTTCATGCCCCAGCAAGCAACACAAAGTGCTTGACAGATTAAAATGACCCATGCAACCCACATTCCCTCCCTTTCCCACACATAGAACAATTATGACACTCTCCCCTCCCAGTCCACAACCCATTCCCAGGCACACATACACCCACACATACACATCAAAACCACAGTAAACACTACGTTGAGCTCCGATGGCTCCAGTAATGAGAAACACGCCATCAAGTGGGCCCTCTGCCTCGTCAGCTGTAGAACCAGGTCAGCAGCAACACACCAACCAAGGGCACCCGGGGATGGAGGATGGCAACCCCCGCCACTGCCCGGGCCCTACCGGGGAGCGCCTGAGCCGCCACCGCCGACCACCGGTCCCAAGGCAGAGGGCTCCACAGAGGAAACACTGGAGGATTAAAATGCGTAGCATATAAAATAATGAGAACTTATATGAATAGTAAAATGACCAATAAAATGTGAATAAAAAGCTAAATAAATAATAATCATCCATCCATCCATCCATCCATTTTCTGTAGCCGCTTATTCCTCCACAGAGGGTCGCGGGGCAGCTGGTGCCTATCTTAAATAATAATCAGTTAAAGCTGATCTAAAAAGGTGGGTCTGGAGTCTATTCTTAAAAACCTGAACGTTCTCTGCGGTCCTGAGGTCCTCTGGCAGTCCGTTCCAGAGGCGAGGGCCGTAATAACCAAAAGAAGCTTCGCCGTGGGCGTGTGTCCTGACTTTAGGGATGACTAGGAGACGGCTGCCAGAGGAGCGCAGTGACCGCGAGGGTTCATATGGAATCAGCAGTTCAGAAAGATAAGAAGGGCCAAGACCATTAAGACACTTAAAAACCATTAACAGTATCTTAAAATCGATCCTAAAACATACGGGGAGCCAATATACAGTAGACTGTTCTGTAGTGAACAAAAGGTCAAGTTCAGAGGTCAGTGTTCTGGTCAAACCACTGGATCAGAAGTCCTCTTGGTTCTGACCCAGAACTGGAGAACACAGAACCAGAAACCAGTCTTTGTTTAGACCTGAATCCTCCACGGACACGACCCCAGCTGGAGGTCGCCGTGACTTCTAGACTAAACATCTCTCCTTCCCTCGTCAGTTTAGTGAATCTGAATGAAGTCGTATGCTTGTTGGGACCAAAACGTCTTTCATATGAACTGAAATGTGTTGCTAATCAAAGACCAGTCTTCATTAACGTTAGATCAACATAGGTCATATGACTTTAATCAGATGAATCTAGTGTGTGATTTCATCAAAAACCCCTCATCGAGGTCAAAGAGACGTGCCTCCTCTGAAGCCTTCACCCCAGACGATAAGCTCAGAATCACAACTTCAGTTCATTTAAATGAAGAACTTTTAACATGCGAGAGTTTTATTCAATCCAAGAAACAGTTCACGTTTTATAAGAGAACAGTGTGAGTGAGATCAGACCATTTTCACTTCACCAGGACGCTTATATCTGATGATTCACCAAATACCAGACTGACGAGTCACCAGGAACTACTCTAGTCCAGGTCCAGAGGGTCTGAGACGGATTCCTACAAGGAGTCTCGATCCCAGGAGAAAGCAGCCATCTGGATTAGTATTCACCTGGCTACTGATAGAATTAGTGTCAGATTAATTCATTATTCATAAATAATTGATCATCAGTAATGAATCAAACCTAGTCTGGTTAATTTGAGTGATTCTCAAACTTCCCTCTCGTTGCTTCATTCTGTTCTTGTTCAGACTACAGAATGACGGTTAAAGCAGTATCGATGCTTACTAGGAACTCTAAAACTTCATTGTAGCCTAGCTGATTCTCCACCTGTGTTTCACTCAAATCAGTCCCCCAGGAACATGACCTGTAACTAAATGGTAAATGGCTTGTATTTATAGAGCGCTTTCTACAGTGCAGAACACCCCAAAGCGCTGTACAACACGAACAGTCACTCACCCATATTCACACTCTGGTGGTGATAAACTACGTTGTAGTCTCAGCTGCCCTTGGACACTCTGACTGAGTGTCTTTGCCAAACTGGCAATCTGGAAAACCAGGAAAAACCAGATGCTGGGACAGAGCTGGACTAACGTGGAGCGGAGCCTGAAGGGCCTGGTGGAGGCCCGTCTAAAAGTGGAACACGCCTTTTATAAACTCACCTGCAACCTGGAGACTTTTAAAGACCTGTGGGGGATCAGGACGGTCCTGGTCTCAGTGGAAGGAGACGGAACTCTCAGGGTTCACTTCTAAATCCTTACAAAAAGAAAACTCCAACCTTTTAGGAAAAGACTGATGGTCTAATTTTGTGTATTTTAATTGAAGTGTTGCATAATAAATATTTTTGAAAAGTCAAAAGTTTCTCTCTCTCTGTCTCTCTCTCTGTCTCTCCCTCTCTCCCTCTCCCTCTCTCTCTCTCTCTCTCTCTCTCTCTCCCTCTCCCTCTCTCTCTCCCTCTCCCTCTCTCTCTCTCTCTCCCTCTCTCCCCCTCTCTCTCTCTCTCTCTCTCTCTCTCTCCCTCTCCCTCTCTCTCTCCCTCTCCCTCTCCCTCCCTCTCCCTCTCTCTCTCTCTCTCTCTCTCTCGCTCTCTCCCTCTCTCCCTCTCTCCCCCTCTCTCTCTCTCTCTCCCTCTCTCCCCCCCCCTCCCCCTCCCTCCCCCCCCCCCCCCCCCCCTCTCTCTCCCCCCTTCCCCCCCCCTTCCCCTTTTCCCTCTCTCCCCTTCTCTTTTCTTCTT
>SSNR01000410.1:89168-155812 GCA_006937965.1 Callopanchax toddi | reverse complement strand
AGGCAGGGAGTTGCTCAGTTATTTAGCCTGTTAGGATTCATGCTGTGTGGAAACATTGTGTTTAAATAGCAGTGATACACTTCATTTCATTCACAGGATAGGAGTGTTTGCTTGACTTGTTTACCACATAAATGGACTATAACTAATAAACACACACACACACACACACACACACACACACACACACACACACACACACACATGAAATGACTATCATGTGTTAGATGTTTGGATTTTAAGTTAAAACATTTTGAGCTGACCTCATAATAAATTTCTAAACCTAGTTGTCTCTCTGATAAATCAGAGCTGTGTGTGAACACTCTTCATAATAAATCCAACATCCTTAATTGTTTTGATTGATCTCATTTCAACACCGTTGGTGTTTTGGCTTCTTGTCTTGAAAACCAGCAAAGACACTTTTAGAGACCAAGACATTTTTATGTTCTGTTCTGTAGCGTAATATAACCTGTTCTTATTGTTATAATACGGACACACTTCTGCAAGATCATTAGGTTAGTTTCTGTCAGTTTTACGCCGAGCAATGCTAAGCTACCTTCACTAAACTAATTGTTATGCAGGATCCTCTAGGTTCCTTTTATTCAAAGTGAAGACCTACGTACGTTATACTTGGAAGTTATAACCCAGAAGCAGACTTAGACTACACTTATTTTATTAAGTAAACAGATTGAACGAACAGACAGATATGAGGTAGACGGTTGCATCTTAAGGAGTTCTTCTGATGTTATTAAGCTGAGAGTTAATGACGAGAGCCCGTGAGATATAAAATATATCTAGGGAGGCTGGAGCTAGTTATGAGGGGAGCTGAGACTAAGTTGACAGGAGTGTTATTTATCAAGAGCCTCAGGTTTACCAGATCGGAGTTGATACCCACTGAGGCCGCTCCGGGATCACCTCGGCGTGGATTGGAGGGTCGTCGGTAGGCTGTGTTACCCTGACGGTCCTCAAGATTGTCCCCGGTGATCGTGAAGTCACCCAAGGCACGGAGGCGTCCGATGAGTCGGCTCAGCAGTTCCATGATCGGCTGGGAGAGGAGGCTAACAGGTTTTTCCCCATGGCTGGCGGCACAGAAGCAGACGGGTGGTGTCTAGCTTCGAGCCGGAGAAATACCATCGACCGGTGGGGCTGTGACCCACGAGCACGGTCGGCGCCGGGGCTCACCGTGTAGCGGAGAAAACGGTGGCCGGTTGTCTCGTTGTTGGCTGAACGAGAACTCTCGAGCTTCCAGGCAGGAAGCCTGACAGGGAAACTTTTGGACGTGTGGTCCAATGGGAAGGAGTTTACCAAGTCACGTGGTTCTCGTCATTAAGAATCCCAGGGACTTAGATGGATTATTAATATGCTTTAACCTTTTAGCAAAAGTAGAAACATGAAATAATACTGATGCAACATCAACATTCATTAATACTGGAAGAAAATGAATTAATCATATTAAGACGTTTCTGGACAGTGGATTAAAGGTAGTGTCCTTTAGAATGAGACATCAAAGAGTCTTTAAGTTTAATTATTAACTAAAGAAAGTCTTCTGAGTCTTCCGACACGACCGGGTCCTGGAAGGAATTTTGATTCAGGTTACAACATAATAAAAGAGTCATTTTAATCCAAGTTATTGGGAAAAAGATGAGTTATTGTAGTGATGATCCCAGAGGTCAGAATTCAGAGATAGTAACGCCTCTGCCGGCGCTACAGTTCCTATACAGTATATACTGACCTGTTAAGACATTGAATTGAAGTGTGATTTCAGCAGGAATCTGTTTGCAACAATAAATGGATGATTAAATAATCTGATTCTTATTTAATAAATATCAGTAGCTCAGCTCTGGTGAGCTGGAGGACAATTCCTGCTCTTTGGAGACACGTCTCTGGAGTGTTACCCGTATGACTACGATCTGAAACAGCTCTCAGATGAAGTGTTAATTTTCTGCCATTTTTATGGTTTGTTTATAATGTTAAATAATTCTATGATGTGTAAAAGCAGCAGCTGTTAGCTGGAAAGTCATTAAATAACACACATGTGTGCTGTTATGTGAGTGCTCTATAAACAAACGCCAGATGTAATTTTCAGTTCAAAAGAGATTGAAACAGCATCTAAGAGCATTAACAGAAACGTATTTTCACATTGTTTGATGAG
Organism: Callopanchax toddi; assembly: GCA_006937965.1. Classification (NCBI taxonomy): domain Eukaryota; kingdom Metazoa; phylum Chordata; class Actinopteri; order Cyprinodontiformes; family Nothobranchiidae; genus Callopanchax; species Callopanchax toddi. Next base: position 153,663 of record SSNR01000410.1, on the reverse strand, counting down.
GTTATTTTCATACAGATGTTTCCATAAACTTGAATGGTGACTGTTAATAACCCTGACCCTATGATATCCACTGTAAACAGTGGAAGGCCTTCTCATTTCTTAAACCACAGAGAGGTTTCTGTACAGTAGATTAGTTAATACGAATCAAAATGAGCTCCCCTGACAATTAAAACTTATCATTTTCAACCATCAGTGACGTTTTTATCTTTGGAAATAAAAAAGTGTTTTCAGGTTGGACGTCCCCGTCCTCTGACAGTAGGTCAGTGTCACTGCTCACCCAACAGTGGCCCAGGTTAGATCAGTATTGAGCAGGGCAGCCCAAGTCCAGTCCACCAGACCTACTATCCTGGAGCTCTTATGCATCTCTGCTTCAACACATCTGAATCAAATGACCAGCTCCTTGCAGGTCTCTGCAGAGCTGAATGACCTGCTGATGAGGGAGTTTAGATGTTTGATTCAGGTGTGTTACACTCAATTAAAAAAAGTTTAACTTAAAGTGATAATATGAAACTTTTTCATATTTTTAAATCTTTTCCTTGAGCCAGTCTGTGCTAATATGACCCTTTACAGAGTTAATGAAAAGTCACTTAGCCCCATCTGGTGATTAGATCCGGAATACCACGATTGCAAAATCTCCATCGCCATCACGGTACCCAGGAAGTCACATGTCTCACGAGGGTTAGGCTAACCCAATGTGGCTAGCTGTTATGCTAGTGCTGGAGTGTTTTTAGCTCATGATTCCTGTTTTTTTCCATCTCTCCCTGCTTGAACACAGCTGATTTCTTTGAAGGAGTAAATAACCGCTCAGGTAGAAAGCTATGAAGGCTGAGGAGACATTTCAACAGTTAGATTTAGGTGTTTATAAGCTGAAACAATGGGCTAACTTTTTAATGGCAGTGATTTAAAACGGACACCAGAGGGCGCCCCAAACAAGCAAAACTGCATATTATCACTTAAAAAAAATAAGGCAACCAGCTGCACATCTTTTTTCGTTCTTTAGGAGCAGGGATGCTTCTAGAACTTCCAGGATAGCACCCGAGGACTGGACCTGGGCACCCCTGTTTCAGGGACATTATTGCTAAAGCAATGGTTCTTAAAGTTGGGGTTGGGACCCTGTGGGTCCTGGGATGTTCTCCAGAAATGAAAGTGAATTTAAAATCCTTAAAGGTTTGCTCTAATTGTTCCAAACAGTTGAATATATAATTATATTGGTACAATAATTGTGGATGCTTAAGTTGTCATCATTCCTGTATTCATTAGTTTATTAGCAGTGTTTGTATATTTTACCAGTAATGGTTTGAGTCTCGAGTCTCTGCCACTGTTATTTTGTGGTCTAAAGCACCAAATTCCATTTTATCTGACCACTAAGGGTTCTGGCTGTTTGTGACCTCTAATAAATCAACATGATTATTCCTTCATATAGAGAAAACAGCCTACCTGATGTATTTGAACACTTGTGTCCATATTCATCTCCAGGAGGATTATATTTGAGCACAATGGGAAAATGGCACATTTTCTGACTCGACTCTTGTTTTTTCTCCTCAGATATCCTGTGTCCAAACATGAAGGTTCAACCTGATCGTTTTAAGCCCAACAGCACCAGTTATGGTCTTGAAGAGATTCCAGGTACGTGCAAACTGTTGCTCTGCTAACGGCTGGCAGTTCAAGCCAACCACAAAGTCCAGCTCTCATTTTCTCTAACCATTTCCTGCACTCCCACATTTGGCTCTTTGTTCCAAAGAGAAAAATGTACCTTTTATGAGCAAAGATTGAGAGAACCTTCACTAGTTTACCAAAGGGTTTGGAATGAAAATGGTTTTTATTTATGACTTAGAAGGTGCTACTTTTCTGGCACATTATTTTCTTTCTTTTTTCTATGAAACTGATTAAAAAAAACTCAATACTTTTGAAGAAGCAGCATGCTGTGGATTTTTATCAAACCTGTTGTGTATTCTCTGAAGTGGAAAACACACGTTTATGGCAACAGGAAAAGTCTGACATACTGTATTTGAAAGAGACAAATCCCTCAGCTTTGTGAAGCTATTTCCACCAGCTGGTTAATTTCATTCAGCAAAAAGAATAGCAGCAAATGAGTTGAACTATTATCCATCCTGAGATTCCAGATATGTGATTTGTGGGTCAAAGCATTATTTGGTATAAGCTCTTTTCACAAGCTGCCTTGAGACTGAGATCCTCTCCAGGTCTTTGTGCACAGGAGGGTGTTTAAAGGCATAAATCAACATCAAAATAGACCAAAGTAAACTATAAAATCTCTCAATGAAACTTGCTAAAAGAGCAGATTTAATAATAGGAGCCCAGTAGCTCAAAGGGGAGCAAAGACGTTAGTTTAGTTAAGTTTGAGTAGCAGAGTGAACTGTCACCATGACAATCATGGCTAATGTGAAAAGAGTCCGTCTACTCTGTGGGAAACCAGGGTTCAATCCCCAGCCCAAACCATGTATCAACGTTTCACTTGGTAAGATATTGAACCTCCAACTCCATCATGGCTGCCCTCTGCTCGTCAGGGAGGGACGGGTCAAAAACAGAGAACAAATTCCCCTTTCTCATTACAGTTTTTCTCAATTGCTAAGACACATTTCTTGAAAACTGCTCTCAGTTTCTCTAAAGTTTAAACACAAAACCCAATTTTCAAGATAAATTCACAAAACCTCAGACTTTTCTTGCAAAACCAAGCTTTCACCTCAAAACAGTTCAATCTGTGCCCAAAACTGAACTTTGTTGTCAAATCGTACCCTGAGTCAATCAAAATTATAAACACTAACAACAGTCACTAAACACTACGTAGAAAAATAGAAAACACAACGCTCAGGACATGAAGATGGAGAAATACATGGTTATTGTTCACTGTAGGTGAAATGCATGTTGTAAAACAAAAATAACTGAGCATTTAGCTCTGGAACAAAAAGACTAAACAGAAATCTGGTGCATTTACATGAAGCTCTGGTAAAACCAAACAGAAATCTGGTGCATTTGCTACTTGTGTACAGTAAGCCCATGTACGTAAAAATAAAGCACAAAAATATACAAATACTACCTAAGTGCATTACTCAGCCACAGCATCATGTCTCCGTACTGGGTCAGGACACAGGACTTTGTCCATTACAGGACACATTTTATCTGACCAGGCAACAAGGAAAAACCTCATCAGTGAATGTGAGAAAATTATTTTCTCTCATTCACTGGCATTGTTGGTTTTTCAGTCTAGAGGTCCAGTGGGGTTTTACGGATGGGCGGGACTTACCAGCTCTACAGTATGATGTCATACAGTACTTGCTGTCAACATTTACAAACTGTACTATAATGTCAAAAGAAGGCCATTAGTTGTTCTCTGCTGTAAATCCTCAGATTGGGGGACTCAGTGAATCTACTGATGTCCAGTTGTAGCCTTTGTCCCGCCTCCCTCATGCTCAGACCATGGACAAGAACATGGTCAATCACAGTAGCTCTGATGTCATCAGATATTACTGTTCTTTGTCTTCCTGACCACCTCAGCCTCCTCTGACATGAACTCTTCCTCAGATTTCTGTCCATTGTAGGGCCTCACAAACCAGTGCTCTCTGAACTGGTTACTGTGGATGTTCCCTTACATCATCAGACACAAGTGGGATCAGTTTTGACTTGTAGTGTTCAAGTGGTGACACCAGTGATTTATTTGTGTTTGACTTTTGTCACCTGTGCTCACCATTATGCAGCACACGTGCATCACAATGAAAATATGTTGAAAAGTTGTGTCTAAACAGCTAAAAACTGTTTATGATTTTGTCAAAAGAGTGACTGTTTCAATCAGTGGGTTCAGGCAACTGAGAATTTGGTTCAGACAACAGAGTTTAGTGTTTTAGCAATTATGAAAACCTGTAACTGAAACCTATTCCGGTTGTTTTTATTTTTCCTTTCCTCTTTAAGGTTCACTGTCCAGGTGTCAGATCTATAATACTAATAAAGAATAGTTTTTTGTGTTCGGGTCAAATCTGACCCGATTTAAAGTTTAGGAATGTAAAAATGAGCTTTTACTGTTTTGTATTGTAATAAGACTTCATGTAATCCTCAGAAACTACTATTTTAACACAACAAAATTTATTTTCAATATTTTGGTCAATTCTGAAGGTCTCTTAAAAAAAAGTTACCTTTGTGGTGTCATGGCTCAAATTTGACCCAGTAGAAAATACTGGCTGTTTCATGCATCACTTTAAAACTGCAGGCTTTGAAATAATGTTAATGAGTTGAACTTCCTTGTGAATCACTTTCCTTTCGTCCCCCTGAGAAGTCGTTGATGTCGTCTTTCCCCATTGTGGTAAACTGATTTACGTGTGAGACGTTCTGGTCAGATGCAGGAATTTGTGAATTGGGCTAAAACTGTGGGGATTCAATAAATAGGGTTTGGATGAAGTCAGTCTCATTCTGCAGTAGTCAACATGAGCAAGAGATTTACTGTTTGTGAGGCTGTTGATCATATCTTTGGTCATGACAGTGATATTGAGGATAGAGAGCCAAGTGAAGATGAGGATGTTTCTGAGGAAGAGGATGATGTTCAATATGAACCTGAAGAAGATGACATATCTGATGAAGATGAGGATCCAGATGATCCAGTTCCTCAAGGAGAGGTTTTCAAATCCAGAAAAGGAGACCTTTCATGGTCCTCAAGACCTTATGATACCCAGTGCAGAGCACCAACGGAGAACATCATCAAAATGACTCCAGGACCTACTAGATATGCTGTGTCACATTCCCAAAACATCAAGGCATCCTTTGAGCTGTTCATACCATTATATATTTTGAAAATCCTGCTTGAGATGAAGAACGTGGAAGGAAGAAGAGTGTTTGGCAATAGCTGGATGGAGATTGACAAACACAGCTGGATGCTTACATTGGACTGCTGCTTCTTGCTGGGGTGTACAGATCCTGTAATGAGGCTACTGCCAGCTTATGGGATGGTGAGTCAGGCCGCTCTATTTTTCATGCAACTATGTCACTTCAGACTTTTCATGTGTTATCAAGAGTGATCCGCTTTGACAGTAGGGAAACAAGAGTTGCCCCGCCCGGCGTGTGAATGACACACTTGCTCCCATTAGGGATGTTTGGGGCAAATGGGTGGAGCGATTACCATTCTTGTACAATCCAATTCAGTTTAATTTTCAATATGCTGTTGCTGGTTGAGTAAAATAAAGTTGGTTGTATGAACAAGAAGAGACTTTTTGCCTCTTTCCTAACATAAATCTATATGGGTCTATTTTGACCCGTAACACCACAGATGTCACTATACTTAATGTCGTTAGGCAAAAACGCCCCAAAATAAACAATTTTAGGTAGATGTGCATAAATATTAGTATATAAGAATCAGATGATGTACTTACCCATTGTTTTCAGTGTAGGAAATTTAATGAGTGTTTTTGAAGGTTTAAAAATTTATAACGAGTCAGATGTTCTGAGATAAAAGGTCTATGAGTTAAAAAAAACCTAATCTGAAACCTTGTTTGTATGGAAATGAATACATATTAGGTTAGTTATGAAGTGAAAAACAGTACTGACTGATATCTATTGTTTTTTGAGTGTTTTGGGCTGAAATAAAAAGCGGGTCAAATTTGACCCATTAGCACTAAAGACGTGAGCAGATTTCCAACACAATACAAGGGTTAAGTTGGATTAATTTGTTCAAGTGTCTTTAAGAGCATTACTAGTTATAAGTCAGTATGTTTTTATATTTTTGCTGTCAAAAGATGGCATGTTTGAAGGTTTTCTCAGAGTTCTTGAATAGCGTTTATCCAGAGAGGTTGTATGTTGTTGCAAGACGGTCCTTTGGGGGTTTTGAGTTCCTGTCTGTCTCCCACCCACATCCATCACACTAAGAGGAAAAACAGACACAGGAACACAACTTGTTTGGACTCTTGCTATGTCCGTGTACATGGAACATTGTGTTATAGAACTACAAGCTCAGTTTCATAGAAGCTGATTCGCTGATTACTTAGGGTTTTTGATTTTTAAAACTTTGTCTGAGCAGTTTCAGTTTGTCCAAGATGTTCATTGTTATGATAATGAATGACGAGCCAGATTACATGAAGAAAAACTGAAGAACACCATGTCTATTCTTTGTTGTTCATGTTAAACATCTGATCTGACAGGGTGCTGACTCAGTAAAATGGATATTGTGTGAAACATTAAACTAACCATATATATAAATATATACACAAACCAAATAAAAGAGTGGCAGCCTGAGAATGATTTTCTGTGGGAGGACTGTGATTTAAAATCTCAGTCATTTCTGATACAGTTAGGAAAATAAAGTCCATCATTTTTATGTAACAAAACATAATCAAAATGATTTGATCTTTGCCCAGGAGTGTCTTGTTTTAGGATGTTTTGTAACAGAACAAAGCAGTAAAGTTTAAAACAGTTGACATACATTTACAGTTACATACAGACTGTAAAGTTAGAGTCTGTGGGTTCAAAAGCAAGGCCTGGATGGGGGAAAGAGGGTTCATATAGTTTTTAGTCAAAGTAATTTAATTACCTATGCAACAAGCAAACTATTAGAATTCTCACTTTGAATTATAAAAATCTTCTCACAAGCAAGTGTAACAAGAATAAAAAGTAGACTATTGACTATAAAATCAAAAGGTTGTTCATAAGTGGAAAAATATTTAAGGCTGCTAATTAATATACATTTTGTGGTAGGACATGATGCAACTCTATGTTTTTGACAGAGTATTCAGAGCAACTGCTAAAACATAATTGTTCATGCTCTTCATTTGAAACGTGACTTATTTTTTATTGAATAATGTATTTTTACATCGTTTTTTTTTTTTATGAGAATTACATCCGGGTATTTATTTGCTCTGATTTATCAAAGGTTACCCACAAATCCAAAAAGCTTTCATTTTCAGTTAAGCTAAATTTGAAGTAAATTTAAAGAATTATTCAAAAGCCATTAAAATCTTATCAAGATATTATAGTTATTCAGATTTCCTACAAGTATGGGGCCTGTTGAAATATGGGATATGATGCTAAAATCATGTCTGACAGTTTCACAGATTTTAACTCTAAAACAGGATGGATGCTGTTCACCAGGGTGTTACATACCTTATCACTGATAACCGCCTCATTTAACTCCTGCTGTTTAAGCAGGAAAATATGGAAATTCTGATCCATTCTATAAAAGAGAAAAAAGTATTTTAATGTCAAATGCAATGTTATGAATGGAGTTTTGTACAGGGGCTGCTGTTAAAAGTTGAATAAACTTGATTACATGTGAGTTTCAGGACAGTTTAGGTAACTTATTTTGAGGCTTGACATCATTTCTAACAGTGAACAAAGCATCACGTGCTATTTGGCTGACAAAGTGTGTGCTTCCCCTGCTGAAAAAACCAGCATAGACCAGCATATGCTGGTTACTAGCATATGTTGTGTTTTGGTGCTGGTATGCTGGTCCATAGTGATCCATTAGTTCAACCAGCATAGACCAGCACCAAACCAGCATAGACCAGCACCAAACCAGCATTGACCAGCATATAAATCAAGACCATCATGATTTGTTTGCTGGTCTATGCTGGTTTGGTGCTGGTTTAGCTGGTAGACCAACATGATTCAATGCTGGTCTATGCTGGTTGAACTAATGGATCACTATGGACCAGCATACCAGCACCAAAACACAACATATGCTGGAAACCAGCAATGCTGGTCTATGCTGGTTTTTTCAGCAGGGTCGTGTCCCCATTACTGATAAATTAGATCTGTATCTTTCCATATGAAAATAAAACACAGTAACTGATTTTCTTTATGGTTAGAACTTGTAGATCAGTCAGACAATCAAAGAAACTGACTGAGAAAAATGATTTGTCTCTGGATTGTCCCTGGAGTGGTTGGATCAGATGATGGTTTGCGAACCGACTCTAAATCTGAGATGGTAAAAATGTCTGTGGATTTTCAGGCCAGTCATTTCTCTACTTCTTCTTAAATGTATATACTTAGAAGTAGGGCTGTCAATCGATTCATTTTTGTAATCGCAATTAATCGCATGAGTGTCCATAGTTAACACAGTTAATCGCACATTTTTAAGATGCTCTCAACTGATTTAAATTTCTTTTTTCTTATTTCAACTATTCTTAATACAGGCTGTTTACCAGTTACTTCACTTGCTAAGATGTTGTATGAAGAAGACACGGGAGTTCGGCAGCTAGCTTTTAGTAGCTTGTTTATTATTGTGCTCTCTGAACCATACAGCGCTAAGCATTCTGGGAGACGTAGTCCTACCGCTACACCTCCTTCTTTTAGCATAAGACCTATTTCTATTCAAAACAAATAACAGTCTCAACAGTTTTTTCATAGTTCCAATTAATCAAAATGCTGTGTAGCTTTTAACATTATCAGCTTTTCTATGACAGAACTTATCTGAACTATTTTGTCATATTAAAACAACATTCATAACCACTTATACATAGAACAACCCTTATGGAACATTTGCTTATCTTTTTCTTCTCACTTTGTTCACAAATCCATTTTATCAGGTGGTTTTACCAGTCGACCAGACCTAGTAACAGTCCCTGTAGGTCGAAGATGGCTTCTGTTCCGCCTGAGAATACCCCTTTCAGTCTCTACTACATATGATCTGGGAGTACTGGCTGGCCTTAAAACTGCACCAGTAGTTCCTTCTGTAGTGATCCAGACTTTCTATCCTGGTGTGAGTTGTGGGAGCAGTCTGGCTCTGTGTCTCCGGTTGTAATGTTTTGCCTGCTGACACCTTCCCTCCTCATCCTTCTTATGAAAAGCCTGCAGGTCAGGCCACTGGGGATCCAGTTTGGCTGTTGGTAGGGGCAGGGAGGTGCGCAGGTTTCTCCCCATTAGTAGCTGAGCTGGCGAGAACCCGTGTTCCAGTGGAGTGGCTCTGTATGCCAGCAGTGCTCTGTTATGATCACTCTCCCTTTTCCACAAGTCCTTTATGGTCCGCACTGCCCGTTCGGCCTCACCGTTGGCTTGTGGATAGCGTGGGCTGCTGGTGATGTGTGTGAACTGGTACTCCTCAGCAAACTTCCTGAACAGTTCTGAGGAAAACTGTGGCCCTTTGTCGGAAACAACAACCTCTGCTATGCCATGTCTTGAAAAAGTCTCTTTTATAGCTGTAATGGTGACTTCTGCCACAGTGTACTTAAGCTCAGCTATCTCGATGTATTTAGAGAAGAAATCTATTATGAGAAGGTATTGTTTCTTGGACCACTCAAAGAGATCTATTCCGACTCTCTGTCATGGGCGGTCTGGAACCTGAGTTGGAAGGAGTGGTTCCCTCTGTTGATTGCTGTGTTTCTGGCATATCTCGCACCTGTCCACCATTTGAGCAATTTCTGTGGAGATGCCGGGCCACCAAACTGATTCTCTAGCTCTGACTCTGCATTTTGAAATCCCTCGATGGCCTTCATGCAGACGCTGAAGAATATCAGCTCTCAGGGTAGGTGGTATGACAAGTCTCTGTTCTTTCATCAAAAGGTCGTTTGCAAGGTGAATGTCCGTCCTATACTGCCAATAGGGCCTAATGTCTGGATCCAACTGGCATTTCTCTGGCCATCCTGTAAAACAGTGGTCAATCACTTGTGCAGACATTATCCTCTTTTTGTGCTGTCTTTATTATCTCCAGCTTTCTGTCAGAGGCTGGGAGACAGGTTACAACACTGTCCACAAAAACTTCGACCTCTTTCTCGAGCTGCAGCTCTCCTGCAGAGGGTGGACCAACCAGTGGTGCTCTGGACAGGGTGTCAGCGGTGACAAGGGTTTTTCCTGGAACATGTGTGATGTTATAGGTGAAACGTAACAATCTCAAACAAAATCACAGGACCCGTGGAGGAAGATCGTCCAAGCCTCTTGTGCCAAGTAGAGGAACCAGAGGTTTGTGGTCTGTCATTAATGTGAACTGTAGACCCATTAGGTATGATGAGAGTCTTTCACACGTCCATGTGACCGCTAGCACCTCCTTTTCGATTTGGGCGTAGCACCTCTCAGTGTCTGTCAGTCCTCTTGAGATGTATGTAACAGGTCGCCATGAACCATCACCCTGCTTCTGTGTGAGTACAGCTCCAATACCGTATGGCGATGCATCAGCTGCAACTCTTGTGTCTGCCATGTTGGAATACTGAGCAAGAACTTCTGAGGTACTTAGTATTTCTTTTAGTCTCTGAAACGCTGTTTCCTGGGGCTTGTCCCAAACCCATTCATTCCAATCTTTTTGCAGCTCCTTTAATGGCATGGTTATTGTAGCGAGTTGAGGCACAAATTTTGCAAGGTAGTTAGCCATGCCCATAAGACGTCACACATCTGCCACACATGTTGGCTGTGTCAGCTGTTGCATTGCTTTTACCTTGTTTGGGTCAGGCTCGATGCCTTTCGCTGAAACTTTGTGGCCCACAAACATGATTTCCGTCTTTGCAAACTCGCATTTTTCATTCAAAGTGAGTCCTTCTTCTTGAAACTTTTGGAGCACACTGTGTAGTCTTTCGTCATGCTCCTGTTTGTTTCTGCCATAGACAAGTACATCATCTGCATGTCATAATCTGAGGTTTTGTGAGGATCCTGGAGCAACACAACAGTCGGAGGAAAACAGAAGGTAAGTAAAATAATCTTTTATTATAAGATTTGGTGGTGTGGAGGTGGATCCAGGAGGATCCGTGGAATCCGAGTACAGGAGGCTTCTGAGAGGAGAGAGGAGAGTGAGTATATGGAGGCGAGGTTAACGTGCTGAGATGAGGTTTGAATGGAGGTCTTACTGGTAGGATGAAGATAGGGATCTTGGAGAGGTTTTGTCTGTCCTGGGTGAGACTGGTTGGAGCGGTGGTGAGAAGTTGATGGAGGATGAATGGAGTGGAGGCAGCTGGCTGGCAGGGGGACAGGCAGACCAAGCGGACATGAGGTTTGAGGAGGACTCTGGAGGATCTTGAGGTGGACGACGCCGAGCAGGTTGGCTGGAGAGATGAGAGGAAAAATGATTATAAGGTTCAAGGATACAAAATGTAGAGGAGACCTGAGTTTACCACTAGTGAGGTGGAAAAGACTGGCGTCGTCCCTCTGTGGATCTGCTCCTTAAGAAGGTCCTCCTCTGATGATGCTGATGAGCTGCAGCTGGGAGCTGCAGCTGGAGAGGATCTGCCTGCCACGCCCTGAGGGAAAAACACAGACTGCCTGCAGGCACCCAGGACATGACACCGCATGACAGATGACTCTCTCAAAGTCCTCGAGCATCTGTGACATCCTCCTTTGAAAATGTTCTGGAGCTGACGATATTCCAAATGGGAGACGATTGAACTGATATCTCCCAAAAGAAGTGATGAACGTCGTGAGGGGCTTTGACTGCGGTGTGAGGGGTATTTGCCAAAAACCCGAGCGAGCATCCAGTTTTGTGAACACCCTAGCATCTTTCATCATTGCTAGTGTTTGATCTACAGCTGGGAGGATATGCCGTTCCCTTTTCACAAATGCATTTAGGGGTGTGAGATCTACACATATCCTAGGTGGTTTTCCACCTGGTTTGGGGACAACTACCATGCCTGAACACCATGCTGTCGGCTCAGTAACTTTTGAAATTACACCCATCTCTTCCATCCTGTGTAACTCTGCACACACTGCATCTCTAGGGGGAAGGGGGACATGTCTGGGGGCTGACAGAGCAACAGGTGTAGCTTCCTGTTCTAGCTCAATGTGGTAAGGCTCCTTTAACTTGCCTAAACCCTGAAACGCAGCTGGATAGGCTGTTCTGAAATCTGTCTCTGATTTTATTACAGTTTCTACTCTGTACACTAAACCCAAAGCCTCACATGCTGGTCTGCTTAACAATGGCTGTACTAGTCCTGACACCAGGTAAACATCCTCTGAGGTGCTGTGTCCTTTTGCTACCATTTGTGCTTTAAAGCAGCCCTTCACTTTAAGTGGGCATCTACCTGGGCCTAGCAGTGTCTTTCTGGGCCTCTGCAGCTCACCATCTCGTTCAGGTAAGTAACACTCCTCCAGAATGGACGTAACATCTGCCGCTGTGTCCAGTTTAAGCTTAACATTTACCCCGTTCATCTGGACTTTTTCTAACCATGGCTCTGATCTCTCAGTCTCTACCTCACCCAGAAACACATAATCATCGCTGTCTATGTCATCCTGGTTTTGTACAACCTCACGTAGACCTGCTGCTTTTTTGTTACGACAAACTACAGCAAAATGTCCCTTCTTGTGGCATTTACGACATAGTACATCTCTAGTTGGGCAGTCTCTCCATGAGTGTGCATCTTTACGTCCACAGCGGCTGCACTCTTTTCCACACTGCTTGTCTGATCTTTGTCCTTTCTTTGACTGCTGCCATGTCTGTGTCTTTGTTTTTCTCATGTTGGTCTTTATAGCGTCCACATTAGAGGTTTTATCCTCTCGTACACCGCTGAGCAGTATAGTTTGTTGTTTGTTCACAGTTTCACACTGTCTGACCTTCATTATAGCTTTTGTGAGTGTTAAATCAGAGTCCAGTTGCAGCTGTTCTGACAACTTTTTGTCTTTTATGCCAACCACAATTCTGTCCCTTATAAGTTCTTCTTTAAGCACTCCGAAACCACAGTTTTCTGATAGTTTGTGCACAGCTGTAATAAAAGACTCTGTACTTTCCCCCTCTTGTTGACATCTGAAATTGAACTGTGCCCTTTCAAAAATAATGTGTTTTCCAACGTAGTGTTGTTCAAATGCTGCTTTAACAGAGTTATATTTCTTTTTATCTGCTTCAGACAGAGGTAAAACTGCTAAAACGTCATCAGCTGCATCTCCCATTGCATACAGGAGTGAATTCACCTGATATTCCTCCGATTTTTCATCCAGAGAAGTTGCAGTACGAAACCTTTCAAATCGTCTGATCCACTTTGGCCAGTCTGCAGGACATGAAAAATCAAACGGCTCTGGGGGAGTTATTTGTACTGTCGTCTCCATCCTAGTTGGAAAATCCCTGGTCTCCAGACGTTCAGGACCCAAACTTTCAGACGCGTTGGCTCTCTGTATTTCTCCCTCCTCCTAAAAAGCGCCAAGCGGGACCGCAGCAACTTCCGCTAGCTCGCGGCTAACAGTCAGCTTTTTGGTCTCTTCGGACAACCAAACTGCACGAAACTCCGTCCGCCAGCACTGACATTATACCGAACCTCAACAATTTCCCCGTGGAGACTTGTAGTTCGCCATTTCTGACACCATGTATGAAGAAGACACGGGAGTTCGGCAGCTAGCTTTTAGTAGCTTGTTTATTATTGTGCTCTCTGAACCAGCGCCATAGAGAAACAGAGTTCGGACACTTCCATTGGCTCCAATAGAAAGAATGGAATGCGGAAGTAACGTCGGTCATGGAGCTCTCAGTAGTTCCAAACAAAGCCCAGACGCCAATAGTTCCACCACAGAGCGCTGTTCATTATCACTGTTTCGGAGCTATTTTCTAATGTAAGTTGATGAAATTACAACATTTTTGACACTGTGAAGCGTTAGCTGACTACTCTGTACCAAAATAAGTCAGTAGTGATTTTTCTTGTAGCCAGTTTTAGTAAATTAATCGTGTCAACCGGCTAGTAATCTGTTTAGCTGAAGCTAGCTTGTTGTTAGCGGCAGGTCTGTGTGTGTTATACTGGCCCCTTTCTGTCTAATTCAGCTTTGTAAATATCCAGAACTTTTTGAAATATTTATCTTTAGAGTTTGATCAATTGTTTGGTGATTTTCTGGATTTAAATAAGTTCTAATCAGACACAAACATGTACGTGTAAACTTTAGGCTCCAACTCAAAGGAAAGTTTTTAACTTGTTGCTGTCAGGTCTTTACCTCTTTTAAAATCGTTATTAAATTATTTCAACTACATAAAAAGCATTTAGCATTTAATGGGTTAGTGGTTGCTTGGTTCATGTCCAGTTTAATTGTTACTTTGACCTATTGATCCTTTACAGACAAATTTCTGCATAATGGTGATATTATCAGTGAAGAAAAATGTAATTTTGAACATGAGTTAATTATGTATTGTTTTTCAGTTAAACCACATGAGGCTGACTTCAATGACCTGCTGAACCGTGCTACACACTCAGGATCAACTCAGTAACGTGTCATTTCTTCAAAGCAGTCTGAATGTGCTTCTGTGATGATGATTGTTTTCTGAGTTCTCTGAAACTTTTCTCTATCGTTTTTGTCAGGGAGGTCAGCAGGTGTGAAGGTCCACATCGAAGGAGCTGCTGTCAGTGATGAACCCTCTCTAGAACTCAAACATGTTTTAACATTGTATGAAATAAAATGCCTTGGTGCAGAAGTAATGACTAAGCAGTGTAAATAGTAGTAAAAGTATTTCTTTCTTAAAGCTCGTTTTATATGATGTTGTATAATAAAATGTTTGGTGTTTCTTTGCAGAAATCATTACACATTTATTTTCTCATCCAATAAGGTTTTATCCAGAAACAGTTTTATTTTATTAACATTTTAATCAGTTATTACTTTACAAAAATTGTTAGGCTATAAGCTGAACAGGGTTATAGATGCATGAAGTCACTTAACATGAAAAATAAACATAAAAAATATGGAATAATGATGTCTTCTACAGAAGATAATCTTGGGTTGTCAGTTAAAACATCCACTGCCACATAAGTTTTCTCCAAGTCCTTTAAAACTTTAACATCAGAGCTTTTTAACACGAGCACATTTATAGGATAAGATAAACAGTAGCATCTTCATGCTAGCATGCAGAACGACAGAAAGAGCTCTTAATAGGTCTTATACTCTGGTTTTCTTTACTTGGTTAGCATAATAATAAACCACTCTAAACCTGCTGGTATAGATCAGTATATTGCAGAAACATTTTAATTTTTAAATATAATCTGTAGCCAAAATTTTCTACGATAAATGTTGTTTCTGCCGCTTCTTAAAAAACTCCTTTGATAAAATACATAATTGGGGGTAATTGATATACATTGTTGGTCAATATTTACTGAAAATAGCTCGGGAGATGAGAAAAATAATCGTAGCAGCGTATCCTGCCAGAAACCGCTCTGACTGACTGACAGCGCTGAGCTGTTGGAACTATTGGAGGCGACATGAACCACGTGACCGCTTGTCGGCGAGATCAAAGCATGTCGTAACTTTCTCTTTATACGGCTTTGCTCTGAACCATACAGCGCTAAGCATTCTGGGAGACGTAGTCCTACCGCTACAGATGTGATACAAGAAATGAGATGTATCATCCATCTTGACTCTGAAAGGTTGAATCAGCCTTAATATCAAATGATTTCTCTCCTGTAGAATTAGTTCTACTCATCACATCACACTAGGACCTTTGAATCAACCTATTAAACCCCAAAATGTCTAAAGCTGGACTTTTTCTGACAAACTATTAGTGTCATTTGCAAAACCTAATGCTTTTCAGAATGCTCAACATGTTCCTAATCTCAATTAAATTTACCTGGTTTAAAAAATAATATAAAACAAGAATTTCAATATTAATATCATTTATTTTTGTAGTTGACCATATTCTAACATTGCATTATCCTTTGTTACAACTTTAAACTTTAGTTTTATAAAATTGGTTGTTAGTTCTTTTTAGGTCTCTCCTTTCCTGCTCTCCTCTGTGACGCGCACTCTCTCGTGTGCAGGCCAGCGAGGGGGAAGGAAGGGGGTCAGGTCTGCAACGCTGACAGACTGACACAGAGAGGAGAGGGTGTCTTTGTGACTCAGCTTTTCTGCGTTTTTGCAGCTTTTAGGAGGACAGACGCTTGAGGAAACAAGACGGATTGTTTATTTATTTATTAGAAATGTCCTGTTTGTTGGTATAATCACGGAGCGGGTCAGGTTTAGCAACGAGGAGGAGATCTCCTGGTTCTCAGTCCGTCACTGGCGATGTTGTTGAAAGTTTACTGGATGTAAGACTGTGGCGTCTCTGCTGAAAACTTTCTTGTTTCTTCGACGGGGAGGAGGGTTCTCTGCAGCAGCCGCTAGACCTGTGTGTTCATACGTCCGCAAAGCAAAACTACGGAAGCCTGCGTTAATCGCACGTTTAAAAAATTACGCTGTTTTAGGGGGCTTTGCGTTAACGCGTTAATAACGCGCTAATGTTGACAGCCCTACTTAGAAGTAGTAGTCTATAACACATAGATTCAGTCTAGATACAAAGTTGTATGAAACTATCAGTATTTCCTGCCGACAATAACTTCAAATGTTCAGGTTCTGTCTAAAATGTTAAAACCATTTTCTTGACAGCCAAAGGACCTGTGGTTTCAGTCAGACAGTCCTGGCTGATCCTTCAGGATGCACACACACACACACACACACACACACACACACACACACACACACACACACACACACACACACACACACGGATACAAGAGGCTGGGAAACATCTCTGTGGTTGTGTGCTCACTATCTACTGGATTAATGTTGCCATCTGCTCTGAATGTTTTTTAAAGGCGACAAGACTTTATCACATCTCATCCAAGAAGCTTAAATCCACAAAAGCTTCTTGGATGAGCAGAAAAAACGTCTTAAAGAAGAAGACCAGTTACTTTTTATAAAAGCTCTTAGGGTCCTGGATGACTGAGAACCTACACCTACACATCTGCTGTGATCTGTTCCCAGTCAGTGAACTCATCTGGCTTTGCTGTATTGGTCGTTCTTGGCTGTCTAAAATAACTTTTCGGGTTGATTATATGCTGTCAGCTGCCAGTCCAAATTACAGCTCTGTGCTCAGATGATCCACGAACAGACCCAGAAACAACGTAGGGAGCGAATGTGAACTAAGCAAAACAGAAAGAGTCCAGGCCAGCAAAACTCCCAGCTGTATGGTGTCACCAACCAGTGAGACATCACTGCAAGTGGGAAAAGCACCAAGAAGGACTAGATCGTTATAGATTCAATATTCACCAAACTTAGTTTTAATGTATTAGGAAACTTGTTGACTCTCCAACATTTTTTATTTTCAACAGCCTGATAGAAACCTCTCATCTCTCAGGGTCCAGGGTGAAGATCTGGTCAGATGTGATCCTGATAAAACAGCAGATGATCTGTTTGGTTTATACGGAGCCCGTCTCATGACATGGTGGAAAAATAAGTAAATTGTGGCCACGAAATAGTTATACCGTTCCCACGAATTAGTATTTCGTGCGCACGAATTAGTATTTCGTGGGAACGAATTACTATTTCGTGCGCACGTTATAGTTACTTCGTGGCCACAATTTATTTATTTTTCCACCATGTCATGAGACGGGTTCTAGCTCACAGGCTAAACTGACATCACAAAAACTGCAGCAAAACATTCATTACGGTTTCTCATATGCAGTGGCGGGCTGTGACTTTCAACTCTGGGCCTTCAGTGATTTCCTCCTCAGTCCAACCTAAATGAATATGCCTCATAATACCATCAATCTGACGCCACGGCTCCAGAATCCATACAAAATGACACATACACATTACATCCCCCTTATTATAGGCTGTTCAACGCACATTTTTGGGCAGATCAGAACAAAGCTGAACCGAACCGGGTCTGTTACACCGCGGTATCACCCGCAGCCTGACCACTAGTGGTGCTGCTGTACAGCTCATATGTTTCAGCTCAGTGACACGCTACAGGTGATTGATGGAAAAAAAAAAACACAAATAAAATGGTTGAACTCACCAACAGGAATCTCCTCCACATTATAGCTCCAAACACCAAATCCATCATACTGGCGTTTCCAACTTTATAATCCCAGCATCTCTCTGAAGCGGTTATCCACGGTAAAGTTCATCATTCCTTTTCTGAAATTGATGGATACACAGTTTTCCCCAGCTGGGACAGGATCCTTTCTCCCTCTTCAGCCATCCTGGGTTAAAAAAATACACCGATAGCTGTAGCTAACGAATCTCTGAGTTTAGTTCAGATATCGCCGCCTTTGGACCAAAACAAGGCCGTATCCAATCACAGCCTGTGTTGGGAGTAACGAGTTACAAAAGTAATTAATTACTTTAATGCATTGCTTTTTGTGGTAACGCAGTAATGTAAGGCATTACAGAAAAAAATCTGTAATATTTTACTCGGTACAATGTCAGTAACGCGCACATTACAGTGCATGTTTAACCCGGATTGAAGTGGTGGTTTTCCAGAGGAGAGACGTCACTCTGCGCCAAATGTTTCACTTCCTGTAGTCAGACAGAGCAGAGAGGAGTCCGGTTCTGTCTGGGCCACGCAGCAAACTCATGCGTGGTTCCGAACTATGTCGGAGGAGCGCGCACAAGTCGTGTGCGCTGCCCAAGTCCTGCGCGCTCACAGTAACCAAGACCTGCAGCGCGTCGCTCAGAAACTGAAGCGAACTGAGAAGTTTCCTGATAAAGAGTCGCTCAAACAGACTAGATTATTCACATCAGAAGTTGGAGAGCTCGCTCTCTCGCGCGCGCCGAGCAGAGGAAAGCGCGCGTCATGCAGCGTCCGCTGCAGGAGGAGGAGGAGGAGACAGGTGGAGGTAGGAGTCAAACTATGATCTCCCCATGAGCACAAGCTGCCTCAGCTATATATATGTGTGTGTATGTATGTAAATATGATGGATTAATATACGGTTAGATGGATGGATGATAAATGATGGATGGATGAATAATGATGATGGATGGATGGATGGATGATGATAATGATGGATTGATGGATAATGATGGATGGATGGATATTGATGGATGGATGGATGAATGGGTTAATATACAGATGGATGGATATCTCTCCATGTATCCATCACATCACCGTCCACTGGATGTAGAATGAGCTCATTTAGATGTCAAATCCATATTTTCAGTTATTTTGATGAGAGTAACTAAAAGTAATGCAAAAGTAGTGTAATGCCTTACATTTAAAAAACAGTAATATTATAATGTAAGGAATTACTTTAAAATGACAGTAACAAGTAATAAATAATGCATTACAGTTTTGAAGTAACTTACCCAACACTGATCACAGGACGCACTCATGTCAGCTTTTGCGTGAGCCCAGTTAGCTGGCCTCGGCCATTCAGACTCGAGAGCTGATTGGCTATCGCAACTGATCATTTCAGCTGGCTGAAAGCGGACCGGGGCCTGCTCTGTTGATTCTGAAGGCCCAGATAGAAGCACTTGGGCGTAGAGCCCCCAGTGGCAGACTTCAATCTGCCTAACAACACAAGCAAGCTGAAATCTGATTGGACAACACCCTACCTTGGTATTTTAACACTGGAAGCGGCGCAACCAAGTGGACATAATATGATACAAAGAGAACAGGGAGAACATTTTTATTTAATAATATTAACCAAAAGAAAAATACATTTACTTTTCTGAGTAAGTTTAGGCCAGCAGAGAGGGCCTTGCTGGCCCTGACGGCCCACCACTGCTCATATGTCTCATTTGATTGATTTTAAATTTACTGCTGCAAATTATTACTAAACTAACAAGAATAGAATAGAAAATAAACCAATATGGTACTGACACATTCTTTAGTAATAAGTACATGAATCTGACTACAGCTTTAAGGATCAGAAAGAACAAACTCAAATATGTTTTTGGTTTAAGAAGAAACAGCACCACCTCCTGTCCCAGGTCAGAGTGAATTCCTTCCATTAAGGGTCACAGAGAGCTGGGGTCTATGTCCAGCTGTTACAGGGCGATAGGTGGGGGTCACCCTGTACAGGTCACCAATCCATCACAGGGACCAGTCACACACTCCCTCACACCTAGGGACAATTTAGATTTTAGTCATCAATGAACCTAAAATGCATGCCTTTGACTGTAGGATGAAACCCATGCATGCATCAGGAGAACATGCTAACTCCATGCAGAGGAGAAGCAGCCAGCAGTGAACCTATGACCTCCTTGAGGCAAAAGTGATACCCACTGCACAAAAGTCAATTTGTTTCCATAAAGTATTAAATATCTAAATGAAAGAAGCAGCAGAGGGACATTTCACCCTTCAGAGCTTATACTGTAGGATACACTCACTTTCACACAAAGGAACACTGAGGTAAACTGTGGGGTAAATGATTTATTGGGTAACATGCTGCTGTTTTGTACTCGTTTGCTTTGTATCTCACCTACCACCTGTTTTCATGATGATATTTGCCAGGAAAAAGGTAGAATGCCTTCTCCGGATCGAGATGAGGTCCTGCCCCAAGTGAAGGAGTTTAATTATCTTGGGGCTTTGTTCACGAATGAGGGAAAAATGGAGCGGGAGATTGATAGGCAGATTAGTGCTTTGTCTGCAGTGATGTGGGCGCTGTACCGGTCTGTTGTGGTGAAAAGAGAACTCAGTCAAAAGGTGAAGCTCTTGATTTACCTGTTGATTTATGTTCCTACCCTCATCTATGCTCCCGAGCTTTGAGTGACCTAAAGTACGAGATTGCGGATACAAGAGGCCAAAATGAGTTTCCTCCGCCTCCCTGGTGAGGTGCTCTGGGCACATCCAACCGGGAGGAGACCTAAAGGAAGACCCAGGACATGCTGGAGGGATTATGTATCCTGGCTAACCTGGGAACGCCTTAGGATCCCCCCTAGAGGAGCTGGCCGAAGTGGCTGGGTAGAGGGAAGCCTGGGCGACTGAACCTCGGATAAGTGGAGGAAAATGAATGGATGGATGGATATTTGCCAGCTTCCCCCATGACCACCTGAATGCTCTGGTTCCCTCTTCACAAAGGACCTTGCTGGTATTAATACCGGACATTAGCATCCTGCTCTTTTTGCTCTAAAAGCAACAGGAATGTGTTGAGGCTTTTCTCATCTCTTCTTTTGGAAGTGCTCTTGCCAAACAGCATTACCATCAGAGCTGTACAACAAACCAGCAGTATGTTTTCAACCTTTAGTCAGACTCCCACTCCTAATGCTGGCGTTGCCATGGCTACAGCACTTGTTTGCTGTAAAAGGGAGTATCCTTTCTAAACCACCTAAAAATGGTCTGTGGTTAGACCACTTCAGATCACACGCTGCAGGGCAAAGTACACACACACATGTGCACACACTCCCAGGCTCACCAGAGGACCTCGTCAGGAGTGGCTATTAGTTCTTTTCATCTGGCACAAAATCTAACAAACGTTTCAATGGCCCGACAAACTTTCCAGCTGTTCAGAGATGCAATGATTTCAACTTTTCCTCAAAAGGCCACGAGCACAGTGGCTGCAGGGTGTGGTGAGACTGGCCCAGTTAAATCTCAAGACACTTCAGAAAATTGACTAAGCCTTAACTCAGCCTCAGTCCTCAAAGAGATCTGTGAGCTGTGTGAGAGCGACTGTGGGTGGAAAGAAAGCACAAAACTGCCCTGATTCAGGCTACTTTCCTCTTGTTGTGATTCTGCAGGCTTCAACCTGATGGAGTACTTTAATGTGAAAGATATTCTGGGAACCAGAATGGACGAGGGCCAGAGTTCGTATGTCCGTCTTGGCACAATGCCAGTAGTGCAGCAAACAGAGTAAGTAACCACTACTGTGAGCAGCTCAGAGCTACCTGGATTTTCTCACATTATTATTATTATTATTATTATTATTATTATTATTATTATTATCTCACATAACTGATTAACCTCCTGTGACATCATGTGACGTTCTATTCAACTTAGTCCTGTTACTCATTTAAAGGAGACTTTAACAAATTCTGTTGTTTAAAATGTTATTTTTAATTGTGTAATTGATATAATGAAATTCTATACCCTGGACTACTAATTGTTAAAAAATAAGGTTTCATTATATCCGGGGTGTCCATCATCTCCACGTTGGTAATCCTCGTGGGGCCACTAAAATTGTATTTGTTATTTAAAAAAAGGCAAAAATAGTTTTATGGTGTTTTGTTTTATTAAAGCTCAAAAATAGACACAATGGTCTCGTAGACTTACCTTAGTAAAAGAAAATAATCAAATTGTCTGGAATTAATTGGTCGATTGTCTTTTAGTTGTTTGAAAATAAATTCTAGTTCATTATAAGCAACAAGAACCGGATCTGTCTTTCTTTAGTAAATCTGCTAGTTTTAAAAGTGGAGCTCACAAGTCTGCTTTTAAGTAAAGGTCAGTGTTGGTTTGTGGTTCCATTTACCAGAAAAATTAATTAAAAGAAAAAACAACTGGTAAATACAATTTTATACCTAGGATTGGACTGAAACCTTTACAAATCAAAAGACATTACCACATCTTTATTTTGTGTTTGGCCTCACATTAGTAAAAATATGAACATAAAAATGTTAAAAGTGTCTCTCTGCATCACAACAGATGGAGGACAAAATTCTTAAAATGCAGTCGATGGCTGCACAAAATCACCTTAAAGGGTCGTAAATGGCCCCCGGGCCACACTTTGGCCATGCCTGGGTTATGAATCCCTAATTTAAAAAAAAGATGAAATGGAAAATGAACACGAAACAAAAGCTCACGTCTCAGGAGGCTGAAGGCACAGGCAGATTGACCTGCTAGACACTGTTATTGAGCCTCTTCTGATCAGTCATTAGTTTGTTGATGTAAAAAATATTATTGTCTCAATACAAACAAGATTTCTTTTGTCTCAGTTATCAATCCAAGTAGTTTAAGGTAATGTATCTGTAGATACAAACTAACATTTTCAATATTTATGACATAGATTTGCTAATTTCATGCTACAAACAAAGGTTGAGTTAGTGTGTTTGACACCTGAGCTCCACATTACAACAGAGAAAACCTTTGTTTATAATGTTTTTGCACGTGTTTTTTTTTTTATTAATGAAAATGAATTTTTAATGCAATTCTTTCTTTTTCACTTCCAAAATGTACAGCATGTAAACATATTGTAAAAATTCTGACAAGAAATACCAGAAACAATGACACAGGTCAAATCTACTATAGCACATCAAATACCAGCAACAACAATAATAAAACCTATACTAGGGAAGTACTACTGCATGCCAATGGTGGTAAATAGATAATATAAACACCGCAGGATTGACCATCAGGGAAAGAAAGCAGAATTATTGCCTTTGTTAATGTGTAAGGCATATTATGCAGTTTTGGCTTGTTTTTAGCACCCCCTTGTGTCCGTTTAAATCACTGTCATAAAAACGTTAGCATTGTTTCTGCTCAGAAACACCTAAATCTAACTGTTGAAATGTCTCCTCAGCCTTCACTGCTTTCTACTGGAGCGGTTCATCACTCATTCAAACAAATCAGCTGTGTTGAAGCAGGAAGAGATTTAAAAAAATAACAGGAATCATGAGCTAAAACCACTCCGGTGCTAGCATAACAGCTAGCCACATTGGGGTTGCCTAAACCTCGTGAGATACGTGATTTTGTGAGACTTCAGGGCACCGGACCAGAGACTCAGAAGTTGCAAACGTGGTATTCTGGATCTAAGCAGCAGTAATGGGTCATATTAGCACATACTGGCTTAAGGAAAAGATTTTAAAATATGAAAAAGTTACATAGTGTGCCTTTAAAACTCAAAGGACTGCAGTGTCATTTTTCCATGCATATCAAAAGCATCCATTTAAATAGACTGGTTCTGAGGTGAGTTTATATTTAGACAGCTTTAATCCACTGCTCCAACTAAATATAAACTTTGTTATTTTACTCTGCAGAGATGTCTTTCCTCAGGGTTTACCAGACGAATATGCATTCGTGACAATGTTCAAGTTCAGAAAAACATCAAGACGAGAAGATTGGTACCTCTGGCAGATTTTTGACAAATATGGAATCCCACAGGTGAGATAGTAAACTACGGTATAAAGAGTAATACATCTGTCTGCCAGTGCATGTGTACCAGTTATAGCTCAGTATAATCCCAGCTACCTTCTTCAACATGTTTCCTTTTCTTTCACTGACAATACCTAACCTGTGACTGGTCAGGTGTCCATTCGTCTGGATGGTGAAAACAAGGCGGTGGAGTACAACGCTGTTGGGCTGACAAAAGATGCTGTCAGAGCTGTGTTCAAGAACCCAGAAGTGGAAAACTTGTTTGATCGCAACTGGCACAAGATTTCTCTTAGTGTGGAGGCCAAGTCCGTCTCTCTGTACCTGGACTGCAAGCACATCCAGACTCTGCAACTTGAAGACCGGGAGGACATAGACATTCAGGGGAAGACAGTAATAGGGAAGAGGCTGTACGACAGCGTGCCAATTGATGTCCGTCTCTTTCTTCACGTGTAAGATTTTTCCTCATATGCTTAAATATTGAATTATTCAGTTGGTTGTCTTTCTTTGTGCAGTTCGACCTCCAGAGGATGATGATTTATTGTGATTCTAAGCATGCAGAGCTTGAAGCCTGCTGTGATCTCCCCACAGGGCCTGTGAGTATAGCTGGCTGTACCTGTAGAACTACAATGCCATCAATGTTCATAGATTGTAACGTGCTTCTATCACGTGAACTGTATCATTTCAGTGTCCTAAGAAAGTCGTGACGGAGGCTCCTCCTGTGGAGATTCCCACTCCGATACCTACTGTTGCAGAACAAAAAAGTGACTCTCAAACAAACTGCTCCTGCCCCATAGGGGAGAAGGTAATGCATTGTCACACTTTACTCCTGTTTACCGTTTCCATGGTTGAGTGGGAAATCAATTCTTTAAGGGTTTCAGAAGACAATAATATTTTTATTTCATGCAGGGAGACGTCGGTGCACCTGGTTCTGCAGGTCCAAAGGGTGGAAAGGTTGTTTATGAGAGACAAGATTATGTTTCAGAGTCACTACGTGTGTTCTGCTGCTTTATTTTCTGTGTATGCCATCTTTTCAGGGTGATACTGGCACTAAGGGTGCTATCGGACCACAAGGCATCAAAGGGGAAAAAGGAGAAAGTGTACGAAACTTACACTGTCCTCATTCTCAAATAGTACTTTTTCTAAAAAACAAAAACAGAAAATAATATCCCAACATTGTGATGCTATTAAAGCTTCAGATTCTCCAGACTTTTGTATAATATAAAGAATCTTACATCATTTCAAACTGCATGCCCTCCAGCTGGTCTTTTTCCTGCCTCGATAATAATTGATCCTTATTGATTAATTATTTGCAGGGCAAAATAAACTCTGTCAAAGGTGACAGAGGTGAGAAGGTAAGTCACCTTCACTCTGCATGGACGTGATCCTAACCCAAACATGTTTGTCTGCATACAGTATTATAAATATACTATAAGCATGTGGACTAAACATTGTCATCTGCTTGTACTGTTACTAATATTCCCCCTCTCTGTCCAGCTTTTAATATTTTAAATAGGAATCATTGCTCTGTTTTTCTAAGGAAGCTGCTGATAGAGCTCTACATACAGTATTTATATATAAGTTGTTTCAGCAGTGATTTACACCGTCCCAAAAGAGTTGTTCACTCTGTTCACTATGTTCACAACGGATGTAGATAATAATAAAGTGTTGTGATAATTTAGGAAAATGCAGCTAAAATTATAAAAAATACTGCAAAACTTTGGAGCCAGACATGTGACAGAACTGTTTCCTCATTCATTTTATTCATAGCACTCACTGTTACAAATACAAAACTCTGCCACTTTAACTGAAATAAATCAGATTTTAATCTGATGCATCTTTGTTTGTTTTTCTGTTTCTGCATCTTTCTTCACTTTTCCATTAAATAGCAACACTTTCTTGTGTTAAAGGTCCCATATTCATCACTTCATATCCACTCTGAATCATTTCTTTTACATCTCAATAACAGGTCAAAGCTCTGCATTGGTCAAATTGACTCTTACTTTAAGGTCAGCTGTTGTTCCTCCACCCCATCATCCAACCTCCTAAAGCTAAACTTTCCTTTCAAATGTCAGTGGGGAGCTGAGCTTCTCCAAGCCATCTCTCTTCTCAGCGCATTCGTGAGATGTCAGTGGGTCTTCAGGTTCTCAGATGAGGGGAGTAAAAAAAAGACTTTTGTACTCGTTAATCAACCACTACCAAGCAACTGCTGTGCTTTGCTCGTAGCTTCACAATGACTGTTTGTGAGGATGAACGCTCCCGTGGTTTTTAAAGGTGGGCTCAAGTGGCCAGAGGTGACTGGCTCTGTCCTCTAGAGAGGAGTGGTCTGTTCCCTTCTTGACGTCAACAGGGGAAAGATTTAGAAACCACCCGTTTTAGCATTAGCTCAAAACACATTTCCCAAAAATGAGAATCAGGAAGTGAAAACGATGAAAATATTTGGACACTTTTAGGCCTTAGACACGGTCTATTTGACTGATATGACTGTTAAAAGATCTTTAGAAAGTGATTTTTGCAGAATATGGGACCTTTAAGTGTTTCTAAATTTGAACGTGATGTAAGATGACTCAAAGCTGCAGTAAACATTTCCAGTGTTTTATGAGGTAAAAGTCAAATTATTCTGCTTTGATTCCTTCTAATTGCATCACAAGCAGAAACTTCCCTGCCTGACAGTATTTTTGTAGATGATCCCTTACAGCAGAGCAGGGCCTGGTCTTATTTAATCTCAGTGATGAAAAAAAGTGGCATGTTAATATAAGCCTGGAATAATTAAAGGCTAACCTTCGGTGACTTGTAAAGTGGTTTTCAGAGCAGAGGGAAGTCTTGTGGTGGGCTAGACTTCAGTGTACTGTATAATTTAGCAGACGTTAGCTCTCACTGAGTGCAGCTTTAAATTCCACTGGATTCTTTGGCACAGAGGATGACATCAGTGTACAATCCAGGAGTGAAATGGTCTGAGCACAATGGAAGAGCTGCTGTTGTTTGAGCCTTTCAGACTATAATGGGTCTTGGTGAAGCTGTCAGCAGATTTTGGTTCCCTGACCTTTACTGAAAAGTAATTTGATTGTTTTGGTGTGACTCCTCACACGCATCACACTTAAACAAAATGAAGATTGTAAGGACTTAACCTCTTTTTTTGTCTGTGTCTTTTCTGTTTGATCAAATGAGACTTGATTTCTGTTTTATAATAAACTGTTTACCTAACAATTCTCTGTGGTACTACTAGGTTGATACTCTGCCAGCACGCCTTCATCACTTGCATCAGCCACCTTGCATGTGTGTGACTGATAAAACAATCATAATATTAAACAGTTATTTTTCTATTTACAGGGTGATAGAGGCATTATAGGGTTGACAGGTGCTCCTGGACAAAAAGGAGAGAAGGTGTGACCCTGAAGCTACAGAGGCTTGCCCAAAGTTTGGTGAAGTTTTATGCCTGTGATAATTATGTGCTTCTAATCATTTGACAGGGTCTCGGTGGTGTGCCAGGTATAGATGGTTTACCTGGAGACAAAGGAGACAAAGTAAGAAACAGTATATACAAATAGATGAAAGGCTGTTGGAAAGGTTTAAAAGCCTAAATGTGTTTTTATGTGTTTTTTGTAATCAGGGTGAAGCAGGAAAGCCTGGAGTTCAAGGATTACAAGGTCCGACTGGACAAAAGGTTGTTATTTATTTTTTTACATTGCTTACTTTCAGAATAACACTGATAGTATCACATAAAAAGGTTTTTCTATAGAACACATTAAAACAGTCCTTATTAACCAAAGTTGTAGCTGTGTAGTTCAAATATGCTACTAATAATTGACTAAAAATGAAAAGAAAAAAAGCAACATTGCTGCATTAATTAATCAATATATCCACTAGTTGGAGAGGCTTCATCACTCCAGCTCCTCCTGTGATTGGACCCAGAAAGCCTTAGTTGTCATTGTGTGTGAATACTGTGAATTTGCAGATGGCATTGAATACATTCTATCAGATTAAAAAGAAACAGCAACAGGTAAAAATGCTGTTTTCTACATGGAGAATTGAAGCATGCCTATATTCTGCTGAGCTACGTGCGCTGTTACACTAAAAATGTTGAAAACAAGCAGTTCAATATTAAAATGGACCCTCAGGAGTCAGTTTGGTCTGAGGGAGAACAGTATAGGTTTGCTACAATTGGAACAACTTACAGTCAGGAGTGAAAACAGTTCAAGACCAAACTAATAAGAATGACCTATTTCAACCACAAAAACACAACTTACTGTCTAAGGTCAGTAGAGGCTTGATCTGACTGAGGAGTGTTTATCAAAAAGTTTTTCTGTCTGCCAAGAAGGAAAAATGTCATCATAGAAGAACACAGTGCTGCATAAAGTACACACAGAGCCAGAAGACCACTTCAGTTATTTAAACTGAACAGCTTGGTTTGATATTGTAGATTAGTGTTCATATTAGAATGATTTCTTGGGCTGTACCATGCAGTACCATATTTTTTCCAAACTGAGTACCAGTATGAGTACTAATAAATGCTAGATCATGGTTTTGCACGTGAACAAATTACTGTTTTTTTACTGAACCAAGCATTGGGCTGTGAGGATTCTGACAGCGTGTGTACTTTGCAACATAAGAACAACAATAATGACTACAACTATTACTACTACTACTACTACTACTAATAATAATAATAGTAGTTGACTCCCATCTCCCCCAGAGTTAGCTCCTGTACGGTTGGTGTTGCAGCTCAACTGAGAGCTGAGTGTCATACTACGTTATATACAGTCATATTACACATACAGCTCAATATTATTGGCATACTTTTTGAGTACGAGTATGAGTAAATGACTTTAGTATCAGACCAATACTGATATCAGCATATGTGCATCCCTAATTATTTCAAATGATCTCAACGTTTGTATGAACTTCCTGAGTAAGAGTCGGACTCTAAGGGCTGCCCTTTGTCACCAGTTTGGTTCATAACTTTAGTGGACAGAGTTTTGAGGAGCAGCTATAGGATGGAGAGTGTTGCGGTGAAGAAGGAATCAAGCTGGAAGGCAAATACTGGTATTTTGATTTACAAGTCAGTCTACATTCCAACCGTCACTTGAGCTTTGGGTAACGACAGACAGAACTAGATTATAAATACAGGTGACTGAGCTGAGTTTCTGGTGCAGGGTGTCTGAGCTCAACCCTAACACTGATATAAATGTTGTTCATTTATTGTCTTATAGGGAATCCAAGGGGATGCTGGGATTCCTGGTGCTCCTGGACCAAATGGTGTTTCTGTGAGTAAAACATTTTTAAATAATCCATCAGTTAAAATCTAATGGTAAACATTAACATGGTAATGGGATGGTTCATCTGTTTCCTGTCAGGGGGATTCTGGTGTAAAAGGTGAAAAAGGAACACCAGGAGCTCAAGTAAGTTACTACAGAAGTTCCTTAAAGTGAATTTTATATACACTTATAGACAGAGTTTTTAATTGCCACACATTTTTACCATTTCTGAGTGATGACAACGTTCCTCATTTACTTTCATGTTCCTGTTATTTTCAGCATGCCTTAATAGTCGAGCCTTGATTCTAGTGTTAAACTTTACCAATCTGAAGATTCTGATGAGAAAGTGAACTTCTGAGAAAAGGAAGTCAGTCTTCTCAAAGGAACTGAGAACTGAGGGGCGTAATTGTGCAAACAGATGTTACTTGATTCAATCTCCATACTTCTTGTCTGGATTACTGCAGGGGCATGTGGAGCCTTGTTGAAGTCTGAAGTTGTTAAAAACTACCCTCTGTTGTTACTGCATGGATAGTAGAATGTGTTCTAATACGATATTTCCTCCATGGACTTCAGATCTGTTCTGTTTACCTTATTTATTGACCTTTATTTAACCAGGAAAGTCCCATTGAGATTAAGAATCTCTTTTACAAGGGATTCCTGGATTACCACCTGTAGGGCATGTTGTGATCTGTGGGGGGAACCAGAGAACCCGGAGAACACCCACACATGTATGGGGAGAACATGCAACTCCATTCAGAAAGGCCACAGCTGGGATTTGAACCTGCAACCTTCTTGCTACGAGGCTACAGCGCTAACAACTGCGCCACCTTGCAGACTCTGGGTTTTATATACATTTTTGTCATACATCAAATCAACAGGAAGACATAAGAATAAAGTTGCTGTAACAATTGGTTTTAGTCATACTTACAGGTCAGCTTGTATTTCAAGTGAAAACCTCTGCAGGTGGTATTGTAAAACAATAAACTCAGAATCAGGACGCTGATTATTTTGCCATCTGCTATGAGCGTGTGTAGCAGGTTCTAGTAACTCCATATTTCCATTCAACACTGCTGGGTTAGGAGCTGTTTGTCAGCCAGACAGTCAGTCAGTAAGCAATTTCCTGTAGGTAAGCCCTCTGGAAAAGTACTTGTCTCTGTAAAGTGATAAAGGAAAAAAGGTAGTTTTGAGGAGACTCATGGGGCTGATGTTTATGCAGTAGTTAACTGGAAAGTCAGGGACGTGTTCTGGGTTATACAACACTA
This sequence comes from Callopanchax toddi, assembly GCA_006937965.1. Classification (NCBI taxonomy): domain Eukaryota; kingdom Metazoa; phylum Chordata; class Actinopteri; order Cyprinodontiformes; family Nothobranchiidae; genus Callopanchax; species Callopanchax toddi. Next base: position 123,499 of record SSNR01000410.1, on the reverse strand, counting down.
TCCACTGTTTGCAGAGATCCTGTTTTATGATGCTCTGCGCTGCGGTGGTTACTTAGCCCACTATTTTGGTCAGTATGTCTAAACATCAACCAGGTCTAAATAACAACAAAAGCCCCAAAACAGAACCACTGTTTCTCATTCAATCATCAATATACAGTGAGTCATTTCAGAGAAAAACACTTGCTCAGGGTATCTGGCAGTCACTACTCAACAATACTCAGTCGCTGGCTGAAACAGAACTAATCTTTACATAAAACAATGTCAGAGAGCATAACAGCATGAACCCATCATTTCTATCGGGGAAGTTAATTAGCAACGCACACTTAGGTGTTGCAACAAAGAGAGTCCCCAAACATAGTTCTGCATGACAGAATCGGTCCGTAAAGGCGCATTCAGACAGGGGGATCAGGTATCATGTTATCTGGGGTGCACATTGCGCACTGGCATACCAAAAAACAGTTTCTTTAAGACTAAGTATTCCATAGTGTTTCCTTCTGTAAAATACAGTATATTTCTTCTCAGTATCAGGCCTGGCTTTAACAAACCATGACTCCATTATGTAGCGTTTGGAATAACTTAGTTATTTTAACTACACCCTCTTCATATAAATATTGGAAGCTTATTTTTGGATTATAATGAAAAGTGATAAACTGTCATCTAACCCTGATAATAGCTAATATTTATTGAAGGTATCTTTAGGTTCTTTGAAAGAGTACAGTGAATTGAAATACCTTATTAATGATGTGAAGCTGAGACCAGATAAAGATTGAACAACCATTTAATTTGAAAAACCTAAGAACACAGACAGATAAAACAGTTTGAAAGTTTGATGTAAACACAATTAATATTCTTAAACATGTTGAAGATGTTAAAGATAGGTTAATTGTGAGTTTTAACGGACCGTAGCATATGATTTAATGACTAGGGAAGTTAGTTAGTCTAGTTAACCTAGTTGTGACTTTAAGAGTCAATTTAGGGCTAATTTGATTTTGGAATGGGATTTAGTTTTGGCTTAATTTAGAGTGGAAGAATTAAGCTTTATCAAAGCAAGCCTCTTGATCAGAAAGGGGTTTCTTACTGAGTTGCAGCGGTCTCGTGGGTCCAGCAGTGTGAGGGGCCTCTGGCAGAGGTGGAGCAGGTCCCCGGATGAAGGCCCAGTTCCCAGAGGAGGCAGTTTCAGCTGGTTCACCTGGAAATCATCTGATGGCCCTGAGATCCGTGCAACAGCAAGGGAGGTCACCCTCGGCATGGTGAAGTCATTCCTGATCAGTTCCCGTAGTGAGGGAGAGACTGAGACACCCACACAAGCAGGTGGCTCTCGAGGCCTTGTTCAAAGCTGATGAAGGTTCAGCTAAGACTCTGAAGGATAGCAGCTCAGACTGCATTCAGACTCAGACCAGACTAGACAGACTACATTCAGGCGGTACTACTAGTCTTACATTTAAGCTGAAAATATGTCAATATCTTCAAAAACTCAATCTATTGACCATCTGTGATTGTTTCCCCCCACTTTTTCTCTCATTCGATGTTTCACCAAATTCTGTGACCCTCCTGGAGTCGCAAAATTCGACAGGTTGCAGACTTTGGTGTAACACCTGTTTACGCTGAGATGAGTTCCCCCATCCATCCATGTTTCCCCATGCCCCCCTACTGCCCTGCACCTCCTGGCATGCTCTGCTCTACCACAAGGCAACAATGGCCACCACAAAAGTTTGGAATCATTTTGATGTATCACCGGAAAAAGTCCTGGTACACATATGATGGAAAAAAGTCCTGGCACACTGAGGAGTTAAATTTAAAGTGCTGGTACTGTGTATCAGTGTGTACCGGCCCACTTAACGCACTGAGACCAACCAAACAAACAACTACCCTTCCAGAGGCTGCATGTGCTCTGATTTGTGTTTTGTGCTAGTAAAGCAATACACAATTCTGCATTCAGAGTAGACGCATAAAGACACTCGCTAGTGTTGATTTAACACGGGTGATTTTGCTGTGTATGATTTAACAACGTTTTTCTCTCTTTTTTCCTTAGAAAACCAGTGCAATGTTATGCTTTAAATGCAGAGGTAACTGTGTATTTTTAAACTCTTCAAACCAATCTTGTTTACATTTCAGGGGAACGCAGGTCAGGATGGATTACCAGGGAAACCTGGACTTCCTGGGATAGATGTGAGTCATTAAGAATGAATTGATTTGTGTAACATTTGATGAGTCACCTTTGTATTAACTGAACTCATTTAAACCACTGATTAGGGTCTGCAAGGACTGGCTGGAGCACCTGGGCCCAGTGGGGTTAAGGGCAACAAGGTTTGACCACCCTGCTTCTTTAACCAAACTGTTCATCTGACAGGGAATCATTAAAACACAGTCACAGTAAATAAGAATACTCTTTAAATCTGAGGGTTTTGCATGTTAAAATAATTTTTTAAATGATCAAATCTTCACCAGGTTACAAAGAGTTTTAATTCTAACTAGGGATCCTCGATATTGGCTTTTTTTTTTTTTACTGATATCTGATATTGTCTAACTCTTAATTTCCGTTACCGATATAAACCGATATAAACCGATACCGATATAAGTGGGGTACCCTTCATAAAAAAAAAGACAAACAAAATCATTTTAGGTAACCAACATCCCATACCTCCTATCATGCATATTTAAACTTTAAATATTGTCAGCGCAAAATAGAACTGCTTCAATTCCTCTTCCAAAAAAGGAGACATCTTGATTCCTCCTCCCATAACCTCCACTTTACAGTCATTACAAAAGGCAAATGGTGTCCAGAGACACTTTGGGATAATTCCAAACCAAAGACAGGTTGGCGAGTCCTCTTACATGCTACATGCCACTGCCCGATCTGTAACGGAAACTCGATCGGTTCTGTGCATGTGCAAAATTAGTCTACATCCGCTGAAGCTTTTTATGGTAATTACGGGTCAGAGTATCTGTTAAGATGTTAACAGTAATAAGTATTTATAAAAAAGTTTACAATAATGACAACTTTTCATACAATGTCAAAGAAAATAAATAACAAAAAGGGAGTTATGGATCAGGACGGCCTGATCCTTACTGCGCATGCGCAAAGTCGGACGTTGCAGATCAGGTTTACCTAATCGGTTCTGCGCATGTGCAGAATGCGTCTACTCGCACTGAAGTATTTTACAGTAGTTACGGTTCAGAGTATCTTTTAAGGTGTTAACAAGTATATATTAAATTTATATACATACATAATGTATTAAAATGTTTATACACGTAGGTATCCATTGTTTAAATGGTCCGCGAAGTCGAGAAAGAGGCAAAGCTGTTGGTAAAAGCTAAGGGCTAACTGAGAGCTAACCGTCTCATTCAAAAGACTTGAATGTCGCTAAGTTTGCGAAAAGAAGAAGTGACGTAGGTTTCGCGCATGCGCAGAAATGATCGTGCTTCCGGGTACGGATCAGGCAGTGACTTTACATGTTATGCTGCAAGTAATGATGTAATTTGATGATGTCATCAAGTGTACGCCAATAGATGTTGCATTCAAGGTTGGCTGGGAAATGCTGAAGCCACAGGATTTAAAGCTGCACTCGTTCATTTGGTAAACAATGTAGCTTTTAACGTTTTTTTTTCATGCCTCTTAACAGCGTTCTAACATAGTATATCTATAAATATATTGTGGAGATTTAAAAAACCCGAAAGAAATCAATAAAGTGGTTGTCCCACAGTTCACTAAAAACTCCAGCCAATCCTATCATTTGGACCGAATAATAGGATTGGACAATCCAGCTGTCTGTCTGTTGCACTTCCGCACTGCTTGGATCAGCCATTAATCCGTCCTGGCACATTTTGCAGCAGAACATCCCGGAAATGAGAGAAGGACAGAAACAGCCGGCTGTTAGCGCTTCCATTTTAGGAAAAAATACCAGTCCCCCCAAAAAACACATTTTCAGCTAGCAGAAAACTAAAAACGTTTCGAGGTAAAAGAGGAAAAACATGGGGGAATTTTTCTACAGAGTTAGACTCTGTATTGTTACCATTGCAAAGCAGGGTCCCATGTCCACGGGAAGCTGGCCTATGGATTTTACCCGACGGGAGGGGTGAGTGCTCTGAGACGTGTTTCTGTAAAATAACTAGCATACATAGCCTTGTTTACCAACCTGCTGAGTGCAGCTTTAATGCAATGTGTGCCAAATAAATAGAAATATCTCAAAAACTATACATCAGATTAGTAATATTTTGACATTTTGGGAGAGAGGAGAAGTAGCCGAACAGTTTGATGTATAATATGTGCATGATAAAGGTTATGTGTGTCATTACAAAAACCAATACCATTTTTTTCTGATAATACATTTTAATGCCAATATCGGCCGATATTAATGGTAGACCGATAATATCGGACATCCCTAATTCTAATCCTAAATGTACAAAAACAATGTACACAATTCTATTACATCACAACAAATCCAAAATGTCAAAGCTTTGTGTGGAAAACTAGTCCACCATTACTGATTTTATAGGATTTAAGAATGAACATAGTTTCTACTAAATCAAATGACCACTTCTAATAAAAGAGGAGTTGGCAGTGTGCTGATCTGGAGCACTGTGTGTTCTTACTTTCATTACGCAATGATGTGCAAAACCCTTACATTTAAAGTACTGTATGTGTATTTTGTTTTTAATAAGGATGCACCAATACCAGATTTTTACAAACCAAGTATAAGTACTTGTGTAGAGGTAATTGCCAATACATAGTACCGATATGAGTACTAATAAATGCCGTTGATCTAAATCATGGTTTGGTACAACAGAAAAAATGAGCCAAATCCTAGATTAGTTTTTAAACTTTGATCATGTTACAACCAGACAGGATCTGTCAGCTGGTTCACTATAAAATAAAAAGTCACATTAATCTGAAGTAAAGGTTGAAGCTTTAATCAGCTCTACTGGTTTCTTCTGTTCACCTGTTAGCAAAATGTTAGCAGCTAAATTAAACATGCTAACGCTTTGGGAATTGATTGGGCATTACGAATAGCTTACTGGTACTTTACTGAACCAAACATAGATACTGTGAGGATTCTGCTACATAAAAACTACAACTACTAATAATATTACTACGACACAAGTAAGTTGACTTGATCTGCTCCAGAGTTAGCTCAGCTTCTGTTGTCCCTCACTGCAGCCCAACTGAGAGCTGAGCATCACTCTATGTTAAAGTATCGGTTCTATAGTATTGGAGTACTTTTATGAGTAGAATACTAAGAATGAGTACATGACCTTAGTATTTCACAGATACTTGATACCGGTATCAGTATCGGTGCATCCCTAGTTTTCACCATATGTGTACTCACACAAGTTTCTCAAGCTGTCTGCTTTCTCCAGACATTCCTCAGTCTGAGCACCATCGATGTCTGCCCACTCATTAGTTGCTTCCTCAATCTAACGCGGAGTTCAATTTTCTGTCTCTTACTGATAACTGTGATGATTCTCCCAGTGGATACCTGTAATACCACACACTGTATATAAACAGAGCCAGCACTGGGATGGCTCTTCACCCACAACTCTAACTTTCCTTCAGTCTGCAATTAATTCAAACACTAGCATGAACCTCCTATCATTGCAGACGTCATGTTTTTTACTAGGAGGCTTTTTCATGATGGTCTCATTATTCTGAGGATGGAGTTTTGATTTTGTTGTATGAACTGTCACAGGGTGAAAGAGGCCTCCCTGGATTACCTGGGGATGTGGTAAGTCCCAGAATACATCAAACAGGGAACTACAATTACAGGGTGGGCCATGGGAAATGATCAGTTCTAAGAGTTACCTTTGACTACAATTCAAGAATGTTAGAATTTTGTCCTGCTTGCAATCTGTTGTTTTAAATTAGCTTAAAATGTGTAGGTAAAGGACAATATAGACATGTATTTGTCCTGTATTGACTCTATTTTTCTTTAAAATGTTATTTCATGGTAAACAGAACCACAAACTCACACTGACTTTCAATAATAAGCAGATTTGCCTACATCATTCATAAAACCTAAACACAGCAAAAGTTACCAAAGAAAATATGACCCAATGTTCATTTCTGTTGCATTTAATGGACTAAAATTTATTTTTAACGCCAGGAAAGCAAAAACCCTCTAATCAATCCAACACTTTCAGAAACTCTGATGCTTTCTGTTTATTAAGGCATATGTGTAAGATCCTATTTTTGTATTGTATAAGATCACGCAGGTTTATACGTTATTTATACGAATAATCAATTAGTTCTCATTAAATTTAGCTCATTCACTTCCAGTGTTTGTAATGGTAATGCTAACTGCAGTGTGACAAATTTTGAGAAACAAGTTTCTGTTTTCTGGTTTGAATGTTTTTTGAACACATCAACTAGATGTGGTGAACCAAAAAGTTCAATCTTTGACTTTTTTGACTAAAAATCCTAAAACCTATTTTAAAAGAATCTAATTTAATGATGATAAAATATTAGAAGGCTAGCTGCATGATGAATACTAAGTTGTTGAACTGTTTATCATGATTTCAGTGTGATACACGAACATTTTGACACATTTAAAAAAAGACCTTTAAACCTTTTTAATGATTTGATTCTAGGTACAACAAGAAGGCCTGCGGGGTGAAAAAGTGAGTACCTGTTCAACACTATGACAGTGACACACAATGACAAAGTGTGATATTGTGATCATAACAGTCAGAATAGTCCTGTCCCTGTTCTTGTTCACGTCACACACTTCCTGGACTACTCAGAAAGCTGCTTTCTTCAGAAAATTTCTGCTGACTCAGCAGGTGTTGGATGTATTGAAGGAGGCTGTTAAACAGAAGATAGGAGCACCATCAGGGAGTATAGACTGATGCAGCCACAACCAGCTGAACACCAATAGGACCAAAGAGATGGTTGTGGACGAGGTCTAAACCAGTTCCTGTGTCTATCTGAGGAGATACCTGCTGCTGGTACCTGGGAGTTCAGCTGGAAAGCAAACTGGACCACTCGACTCTGTACAAGAAGGGTCAAAGCTGTCTATAATTTTAAAGATATAGCTGAGATCCTTCAACATCTGCAGGCCTCTATGCTCCTTCTACCAGCCTGGTGGTCAGGGAGGGGGCACAGCAGACAGGAACCGGATTAATGCACTGATCAGGAAGGCTGGCTCCATGTGTGTTCAGCAGGTAGCAGATAGAATTCTATCAAAGCTGAACTTCACTCTCAACCACATCAACCCCCCACACGCTCTGAGGGTTTTACAGAGAACCTGCACCTTCAGCCAGAGGCTGATCCCCCCAAGTAGCAGGACAGATCACTACAAGAACTCATTTTGTCAGCACATATATTTTATATTAAATTGTGTTCAGTTTTATTTTTCCACTGACATATGTAACAATTACTTTTTTGTTGCCCTCATTTCAGGGAGAAATTGGATTTCCTGGGCCTCCAGGGGCAGACGGCCCCCCTGGGCCCCCTGTAAGAACTCTGATTTATGGTTTCCTTGCTGCTGATGTTTAGTTGTTAATATTTCATACAAAGTAAAAACCATCTGTTGTGTTGAACATTGTGCTTTATGAACTCTGACTGATGCTTCATTCCTCAGGGTCCTCCTGGTCCACAAGGCCTTCCTGGTGAACATGGAGAACCTGGACAAAGGGTAATAATTAGAGGATTTGGGCTGTTCTGTTCTGGTTTGATTTGTCTTTGCCTCAGATTAGTACAGGTAAAAAGCAGACATGGGTTTAACAAGGGGTAAAGCCCTGACAAATAAAACTAGTCAAACATTTGCAGCTAAATATCTCCAATATTTCATTACTTCTTCACTATACAATTGGAGAACCAAATAAAACTAGGCAAACAATATATTTATTACCAGTTCACTACAAACAGCACTGTTTCCTTAAATGGATGATTTTAAATGTTTGGACCCATACATGTCTTTAAACTCTGACCAAACACTGAGTGAAACTGTAGCTAAAGCTAGAGAAGACCGATACATGGAGCCTAATAAAGAGTAAAATATCCTGGTCTGAGTGGGAGGTGGACAGGTCAAGTCATCACTACTACATCCTCCAAATGTGGACTCGTTTCTTATTGTTTATGGTAAAACAGAAATTCTAGAGGTGTATTTTAACCTGTGTGTGTGTGTGTAATAATGTTGTTATAGAGGCCACTATGGGCCACATATTATAAAATGGTTTGTGATCGTGTTTGACCATAAGACTGGGCTGCTACTGATTAAAAAACACTATTTATACTTATATTTAAACTTGTCACTACATAATGTGTACATCCGTTTCATTATCTATCTAAACACTGGGGTTTTGTTTAGATTTGCTTACATTTTGGCTACTGCACAACCCTGTAAAATGGGGTATTTGAAAAATATTACAAAAAAGGAAAAGAAACCCCAGAAATCTAAGAAAAACATACTTAATTGGTTGTTTTATGTGTGTTTATAGAAGGATCATGAGAAAAAAGTCACGGCTGAAAGCTTTAACACTTTATTTCCTTGATAACAGAAGTTTTTAAAACTTTTCTAAGAAAAGAATGGCACAAAAGCGTTTAAAGCAATAAAGCCCCAACCTTAACACTGTAAAGCCTGACACATGAAATAATATTCAGAAAAATCTGATTGTTTTTGGAAACATTTTGTTGACTAATGTTAATATAGCAATTGTTTACTTTTATATTACTTTTATTTTGCAATTATAAAATAATGCAACAGTAATCAAAGTAAAGAAAATTTGCACTTGCAAAGTTCAGTACTCAAATCTTCCACCAGAGGGCAGAAAACCTGTAAAAGATTCAATATAGGAGCTTTTTGAGGAAAATACAAACCTTGTTCAAAAACAGAGCTTCTGGAATCTTAAAAATGTGTGTGTCAGATAGGATGCAAAGGATGAAGGTGAGTGCTCCCTTACTGTCTGCCTTCTCAATAACCCTATGTTTCATTTGGGAATATGTTAGACCTGTTCATTATTTTATCTGCTTACTGTTAAAACTGATTTCATCACAATTTTCAGATGCTAAAATACATTTACAAAAATGTTCATGTTGTTTTTTTTTTTTTGCTTTAACCATGATCAAAAGAGTACAAGCAGAAAAAAACTTCAACTATCAATTCAATGCAGAAGATTATGTCTCCAATCATAGCTGCTGTTTTCAGGACTGAGCTTTAGTCTGTGGTTTTTGTGTCGTGCACAAGCTGTTATTGAATTATAGAAGGATTTGTTATAAATGAAATATTTATTCTTTATGGTAACTTATTCTGCAGCTGCTGTCAGTGACTTGTAATGTTCCCAGCACCGTCTTACTCATAGATTGTTTTCCTTTTCCCTCCCCATCAGTTCTGTCTCATTTCACATCAACCTGTAATTAGAACACATACAACAGCTCTTCATGATTCGTTCATCATCTCAAACATTTGCAGTGACTGTCAGCGCTGCCCTCCCCTGGGAGCTTTTACCTTCTCATTAGTGATGTGGTGAAATCAATATTAGCAGCAGCTTTGTTGGACAGTGGAGTCGAGCCTTTACTCTGCTAGCAGGAAAATCACAATCATCACAACTGACTACTCAAAGTGGTTCATCCTGTTTATAATGACTGAACCAGCATTTTATAAAAGAAATGAATTGAATTTGTATGTAGTATGAAGTATTTCATGGACAAAAGTGTTTTTCTTCTGACCTCCTTGTTTGATCTTAGTGCTTCCAACTTTGTTGTGTTGCGTTGATATTCTCTGCATTGGTAGCTGTCAAAAGTCAGAACCATTTAGTAAAACTAAACAACAAATTATGAGGCGTTCATGACATCACCATTAGATTCTGCAGGTTATTCTGAAGCATTCATTCATTCATTGTTTGATGTAGAGAGCCTCAGTAGGATCCTTTTCTCTTTGTTTTCTGATGTAGCTCTTAGCAAAATGCAGGTAACAAACTCTAATTTTGTACGGGAGTAGTGATGAACTGTGACATGTTTGTCATTTCCTTCAGTGTACCTCGGCTAAATGCTGGTGCCAAGGTGACAAATATATTTACACAATATATACACAAAACAAAGACTGATAGAAAAAAACAGTTTATTCCCTGTGAAAATTCAGGGAGTGTGCTCTCATCGTTGAACCACTCGTGTTCCTCGCCGGGCAGGAACACGAGTTTGGTTTGTTAACGTGTGTCCTCTACAGTCATGAGAAGTGTTGCTTCTGTGGCATGCACCTCAACACAAAAGAAGTAGGAGTTTTTGGCAAGATATAGCACTCAGTTTCCCAGAATGCACTGTGATGAGTCATCATGCATCGCTTTGTTATCAACACTGAGTTCACACAAGCTATTTCTATAAAATTCTATTGTTCAAGGTTTTTTTGACAGACTGTTGAAAAGGTTGAATAATTTTTGATATTTCAAAAGGTTTTTCACAAGTCCTTAGAAAAAACAGTCACTATGTTCTAAATGACGGCTACAGCTTTTAAAACTGTTTAGCTGATTCAAACTCTGTCTTTCAGGGAAGGAAAGGTGACAATGGCCTACCTGGAATTGATGGCCTTCCTGGACCTTCTGTAAGAAATATTTAAATTTCACTTGAACAGCCCTACAGGTTTTACATTTTTTGTCTTTATTTGTTTTTCTTTTAAGGTTTGAATCTCAGTTTATTATGGCTAAAGTGAAACATCAGTTAGGTTTGCTTTAATTCAGACATGCTCTCTGACATTTACATTTTTTTTTCTTTAATGTTAAGTTTTCTTTTGTCAACTGGGACTGTTTTTACACTTATGATGAAAGTTTCTTCAGGCTGAGACTAAAGCTGAAACCCTGAATGAACACATGAATGTCTTAACCACTGTAGTGGTGCTTTTATTCACTAGATGAGTTTTACATCTGTCAAACATGACTGAAAGAGGATAACCCTGCTAACTTTCATAGTGTACCCCTCTGAAGTACTTGGTAAATGTTGCTAAATACCTCCCTCTAGTGGATTCTATGTGCTATTGTGATGTCTGTCATGCTTTTTCAATGACTCAGTGCTGTCTGGTGCCTTATTTGGCTGAAAAATGTCCCATAGTTGTTTTAGATGTTTTAGTGTGTTGCTCTTTTAACCATATCTCTTATTTAAAAGGGTCCACTGGGTCCACAAGGTCCACCAGGGCAACCAGGACAAACTGGGCCACCTGTAAGTGACTTATTGATTCCAGTACTTATTGACTGGTTTGGTAAAAACAACTGCCTGCAACACAATGCTGAGCATGTTGACATAGTTCTTCTTTTTTAAAGGGTCTGCCTGGTGAACTAGGAAAGCAGGGGAGAGCAGGTGAATCAGGGAAGCCTGTGAGTTGAGTTTCTAAATTCTTAATTTGATGTTTTCAGTCTCTGATATCTTACCTCACTAGACGTTATTTGATCATCATTTTTTAAGGGTCTTCCTGGTAAAGATGGTCTGGATGGTCTTCCAGGCAACGATGGTGCTACAGTCAGTATACCTGCCAAAATGTCTTCCTCCTTGAAATGTGTTTATTTTATTTATTTATTTATTTAGACAAATAAACCCAGTGTTTGATGTGAGCTGCTGGGGTCTTAAGATAAAGAGCATCCAAACCAGCAGCAGTTATAAAGGTTTTAATGCTTCTATTGCTGTTTTTACCAAATTTACTTCTGTTTCTTAACTTTTAAATTAGTTTTGATGTTTCTTGTTGTCACTGACATACAGTTGGACCAAAGCAAGTCATTGAAGTGCTTTGGTTTGAATTTCAAAACTCCCTCTTAGCTAATTAGCTCTGATTTTCTTTAGTTTTTATGGAGTGGTGTTTTGTGGAGTTATCGTCACTAGTCAATAAAAGCTGAAACTGTTCAAATTATTATCAGTTTGAAATATCAAGCAAAATTTCTGCAGGGGGAATCTAATGGGTAAGTAATATATAGGTTGAATTGGGCCAATACTGAAGTTAAAAAAGTGGTAATATAACAATCAATAGCATAGCATTCACTTAACCTGCTATGGAATGTTAGATTACACTGCATTGCTTTTGCATTGATGAGTTTGTTGGACCACTTCTGATAGCAGACCTTAGATGATCTGAACTTCAGAATAAATCCTGTTAACTTCTATGTAAACAGTAATCAAATGCAAAACAGCACTATGAACTTATATAAAACAACAATTCTATGAACTGCTGCAGAATAGCTGTTAACCTGACTCTGAGCCATTTCTACTTCTAGTCAGATATTGATTATTGACAACAACCCTGTAGAAATTCTATTCAACCTGTCTGTTGTCCTTTTAACAGCTACACTGGTCAGACACTGGTAACAATATAATAAAAATTTAAGAAGTCTGATTACAAGTGAGATAACTATCCAAAGGACATTAAGTAGAATTCATGCAAACCTTACAAACTTCAAACAAAAATTGGTATTTCAGGGCACAACTTTATTGATTTAACACATCAAGGATATCAGGGGGAAAAAAGACTGTAAGGTTTTAGCTGGAACCCTTCACTACATAAAACACTTGTCAACAGTACTTAAAGAATGTTTTTTTAAAGTAAGTCTTGTGTTCCTGAAGGGACCCAGGGGAGAGCGTGGAGCAGATGGCTTTCCTGGAAAGTCTGGACTCAAGGTACTACCACCTACATGTTACCCAGAAACACACACAAGCGGAGTGATGACATACCATATGTAGCTTAAAAGTCATTTCCCCTAAATTATGAAAAGCTGATATTTTGATCGACCTTTTATCTCATCCGTAGGGTGATGAAGGACCTCCTGGACCAAGAGGTCCTCCAGGAGAGAGAGTGAGTTCTTTGTTTTTATTATTATTTGTTATTATTTTTAAATATTTTGAGTAAAAACAAATCTTTTTTTTAACCAGGGAGAAGCTGGTGCCCCTGGACAACCAGGTGCTGATGGCATAAGAGGGGACAGAGGTGTTCCGGTAGGTCTGGGAACAATCCTCTCAACTATTCATCAAATAGCACCACAATTATGATATGATATGATATATGATATGATACCAGGGCTGTACGTTAACTTTTTTAGCTCATAGCACCGGTGCTACAAAGGTTGCAGGTTTTGTAGCACAGAACAAAAAGTTGTAGCACCAGCATAAAAATTCAGCTACAATCTCTAAAGCCAAAATTAGTACCCATCGTTTTAACACACTGAGAAAGTGCTTATTGTGAAAACACAATAACAAGAAATATCTTTAAACATGTTTATATGTCAATGTAATTTCAAGAAGAACATTTATTCATTCAAATTAGTGTAGATTTTTTTCAAAGTGCGAGTGTGAGCTGAGAAATGTGTGCACAAAACCACAAAAACAGATGTTTTCAGCTGCTATAATCTTTGATTTATTAATAAAATGCAGACACTGTTATAATTCTACTTTATATTACTTATTTTATGAACTTTGACTCAACTATTTTAAGCTTCTGCTCTGTAGCACTTTGAGATTGTGAAACATAAAGTGCTATATAAGTTAAATTTATTATTATCATTATTATTATTAATTTTGATGTTGAAAGCAAATTCACAGGCAGACAGTTTTTATGGTTTACAGTGAGACTGTGATTTTTTAAAATGTTCATTTGTCTCCTGATTTTGAATCTGCTGCATAGTTCTTGCTAAACAGATTTTACTTCAGTAAATAAATAAGTTATTAAAACTTAGGTCTGCTGTCCATTGCAGTCCAAGACTGCAGAGCATTTAAATATAATGACCTTTTACTGAGCCACCCTTCTTTGCCCCTGCCTGGACCCCCCAAGAAAAAAGTTCTAGATACGCCCCTGGGGCTGAGCTGCGTTCAGCGGGGTCAGACTCCGGTGTGAAGCCTCGTCTCCCCCTGACTCGGACCGTGGACTCGTTAACAGACATCAGTGTGACCCATTCAGATGTATTATTTCCTCTGGTTTAATGTGTGTCTGAAGCACAGGGACACTTTCAGAGTCAAAGAGTTTTTTTCCGAACAGCTAGAACTGATGGAACTCCGTCGCTAGACTCGCCAGTCGACTCGACGCAGAACTTTAATCCATACAAGTGCGCAAATATAGGCTATATATATTTAATATGCTTTACATTGTTTCAAAGTCATCACGGCTCCTGCGAAGGGTCGGGTGTCATCCCGCACCAGTGCGTTGAGCCTGGGTGTTTCCAGTACTGGCGATCTTGTGCCAGCTGCGCCACGGCATGACGGCAACTCCGGATTGTTGGGAGGTCGCCCGCAACGACATGGAACCATCGGGTGCGGCCGGAGTTTACGTCGTGGTCGTCTCCAGGCTGCGGCCCTCGGGTCAAAATACAGAATGGCTCTGGTCGGATGACCAAAACGGAGACGAAGGACGTGCCCGAGCCAGCGGATGCAGCGCGTTGCGCTGCCAGGCAAGATGCTCTGAACTGGCGCCGCGCCTGAAGCCTGATTTATACTTCTCCGTCTGCGTCGTTACGGAGACACGCAACGCCATTATGCGTCGACGCAAGCTCTCTACGACATGCTCGCAGAGGCTGACGGAGACATGCCCAAAATTCTAACTATGCGTTGAAAGCGACGGACAACGCATGCCTGTGATTGGTCGGCTCAACACCCCGTGATCATTTCCGGCTTCGTGCCGCTATCAACAGAGTAGTAATAGTTGAATCTCGCGGAAGCAGATATGGATCAGCTCGAGAAACGTCTGGCAGACGAAGTACGAACATTTATATCATCCATCAGTGTCCCTAAAGGGTTAAACAAGAGCTACATTTTCGCTCGTCGTCTGCGTCGTCCTCACTGAACGGACGGACATTCAACAGACGCCGCTGTCTCCTCACTTCTGTTTAATTCTTTTTAACAACATTGTTTGTTCTTCGAGATCAATCTGTTCAAACTCAATCAAAATTCGCTCTCTGTCGGCCATTACTGAGCAGTAAACAAACTTTGGTCGACCGGAGGCATTACTGCAGAAAAGTTATGCGCCCTCTGCTGTCCTGGTGGAGAACTGCTTCACAACACTGACGGAGAAGTAAAAATCAAAAACGTCTCCGTCAATACGTGTGCGTCTGAGCGCAAACGTGCTGTCGGAGAAGTATAAATCAGGCTTAAGTTCTAGCGCTAGGTTGGAGACCCGCTGAGGCCACCTGACATTGTTTTTAAAATATATATATATTAAGTTAATTCTGACGGTATGGCGGTGCGCCACGATCAATTACATGTAGAGGAAACCCTGATCGCACAAGTGCTACGTCTAAAAATAGTTTGTAGCACAGACATTTTTTTTAATCGCACGTGCGACATATATGTCGCACTGTACAGCCCTGGATACGATACGATACGATACAATACAATATGATATGATATGATATGATACAATATGATATATGATATGATATGATATGATATGATACGATATGATATGATATGATGATATATGATATGATGATATGATATGATGATATGATATGATGATATGATATGATGATATGATAAGATATGATGATATATGATATGATGATACGATACAATATGATATATGATATGATACAATACAATATGATATGATATGATATGATACGATATGATATGAAATATGATATGATATATGATATGATACGATATGATATGAAATATGATAGGATATGATATATGATATGATACAATACGATACAATATGATATGATATATGATATGATACAATACGATATGATATGATACGATATGATACAATTCATTATATCACATTGTATTGTAATAATAATAATAATAACACATCAAACTTATATAGTGGTTTTTAGGACACTCAAAGACGCTTTACAAACAGGGCAATAAACACACAATGAGTAAACACACACAGACAGACAAACAGTAACAGCAAGCTGATTAATGGGTGATGGTGAGGATGATGATGATGATTAAGGGTAAGCCAGTTTTGAAAAGGTGGGTTTTGAGCAGTGACTTGAAAGTAAAGAGAGTCAGCATTCCTGATGTTTTGTGGGAGAGAGTTCCAAGGGTATGGGAGGTGACGGGTAGGAGAATGATGAAGGAGAAGTTCAGTAAGATAAGGGGGGCAAGGTTATTGAGGGATTTGTAGGTGATGAGGAGCAGTTTGTAATGAATGCGGCGTTTAACTGGGAGCCAGTGGAGTTGTTTGAGGACAGGAGTTATATGGTCTCTCGTAGAGTCCGTAGAAGATGCTGGTACAGTAGTCTAGCCTGGAAGTAATGAAGGCAAAGATAAGTATTTGAGCAGTGGAGTGAGAGAGGGATGGGCGGAGACGGGCAATGTTACAAAGATGGAAGAACAATGTCCTTGTGATGTTATTGAAGTGAGATTTGAAAAAGAGGGAGGAGTCAAAGATGATGCTGAGATTACGGACTGTAGAGGAGGGAGTGACTGTGACCGTCATTTAGGAGGGAGATATTATGAGCAGAGGGTAGGAGAGATTTGGGACCATGAGTTCTATTTTGTTGCTGTTGAGTTTGAGAAAGTTTGTGTCCATCCAGTGTTT
The DNA here is from genome assembly GCA_006937965.1 of Callopanchax toddi. Taxonomy (NCBI): domain Eukaryota; kingdom Metazoa; phylum Chordata; class Actinopteri; order Cyprinodontiformes; family Nothobranchiidae; genus Callopanchax; species Callopanchax toddi. The sequence continues at coordinate 107,051 of SSNR01000410.1, read as the reverse complement.
TATGTCGCCCAGGTACTGTATTATAAGTTTTTTTCACAGCCTCAGGCATGATTTAAAACCTGTCGACTGAATTAAAACCTGTCTACTGAATGGGATGGTATTCTCACCTCACCTACAGTATAGATCTACATGTAAAATAATGAATTACTTAACAAAAGGTCAAACAGTAATAATGCCTTTTTGAACTGTTGTCTATATGATATCCACATATAAAGTACTTGATCTGTGAAAAGTGTCCATGTTTTTTTAAAGGGAGAAAGAGGAGCAGAGGGACCGTTTGGGCCAAAAGGTGAAAAGGGAGACCAGGTATATATACTGTATAAATATGAATGGACATGTAGAATTATTACTTGTTTGTGCATTTAAAAAGAAAGAGTAGATTCTGATGCATCCTCCTGTTCCAGTTATGGATGACCTGCTGTATTAGCTATTATAAAGTAATTAGCATTTAGACTCAGTCAACATGCTGCCTCTTGCCTCAGGGTGAAGTTGGACCACGGGGACCTCCTGGGATTCCGGGCAATGTGAGTCAGACCCTGCTGTTCTTGCATGGTGCAAGTATTCACAACTTTGCATTATACTGCAATTTGATAATCACTCAGTTCACATGTGGTACTTTTCATATACTGTCTTCACAGGTTGCAGAAGTCATCCCTGAGCCTGGGGAACCTGTATGTAAAACATTTTCCCTCATCTAACAGCAAAAAAGAATTTAAATTAGTTGAGATTTGGGTTTTAGTTAATGCTTATAATCAAATAATTTATACAAATTCAATAAATTTGCTAATAATTAAAAGTTTGATTGATATGGGATGAAATTTGTGCCAAAAGGATCAACCAAAAAATACAGTCACACACAAAATATATCTAAATAAAGCAACCAAATAGAACACTTCAGAAGGAAAGGTGTGAAATTCAAAAGCAAGTAAATTACTCTAAAAATAAAATTAACTAATTCATAAGTAAATATTCATATTTCTGAACAAATTCCCCCCCTTTTCTTCTTCTTAATGATTCACATTTTATTCTTTTGACACAACTTTTTGCTCTCAATTAATTCTGCGTTACTTGGACTATTTAAACTTTTATTCTGAAGGGGTATTTTTTTGGTTTGATCTTATTGGTTATGAGGATTTGGAGTAGGTGGCTCTACCTGTTTGCTATGGAGCCACCTGAATATAAAAAATGTTCTGAAATGTCCTTTCTCGTCACTTTATTTGGGTATATCTTGTGTGTGACTTTATTTTTGGGTTGATTCTTTTGGCACAAATCTTATCACATAGTTTTACTTTTCTTCTTCCTTCTAATTTTTTTGTTCATTTTTTACAGGGTAAACCTGGAGAGAAGGGAGAGAAGGGGGATCAAGGAAAACAGGGAGAGATGGTAACTTTAGTTTTACCATTCCTTTTCTCTGTTTATATATCAACATATGGCAATATCTTCATACGTCCACTAGATGTCAGTAGAGTTCATGATGCATGAATAAGTCCTGAACTCATGGGGCTTCAACTAATGGGCCTAAAATTCTGAAGGGAAAAGTTTTTTTATAATAAACTAATGACATTTAAATGATCATATTAATTTAAGCCTTTCCCTTTGTGGAATGTGAACTGGTTTCATATTCCCATGTTTTATTGTAATAGTCATTGCAGCACTAAAAGTTTTGAGCTATGTTTTTAAATCACTGTCTTATTCTAGGGGCCAAGAGGGTTACCTGGTGAACAAGGTTTTAAAGGACCACTGGGATCACCTGTAAGAACATTAGAGCGTTTCTCAGTGTTTCTACTTTGGTGATTTAAATAGAAAAACGTCTGACTAGATGCTTTTATTACAGGGTCCAAAGGGTGACCCTGGCCTCACAGGGGAGACGGGTCGTGTTGGAGATCCTGTAAGTCGTTTGATTTAATGAGATTCACATTCTTACAGCAGGAGAAAAGATGAACTGTACTAATCAAGGAATAATTGTTTTTACCAGGGTCCTCCTGGCATAGCAGGTCCTCAGGGTCCCCGTGGATTACCAGGGAATGTGGTAGGCCCTCAGTTTAAACTAAAGACTTTGTATTTGCTGTAATTCATAGCTTCAGGGTAAACCCACCAATCGCTGGTTTTCTAGGGCATACAAGGGATCATTGGCCCTCCTGGTCCAGCTGGACAAAGAGGAGACAAGGTCAGTAATATCTTTGTTAAAAACACATAGAAAGCATATTTGTTAAAGCAGAACAGAAAAATAAAAGTCTACAGTAAGCCTACAGAATATGACGTGTCATTGGCCTCTGTTACTGTGCCACACTAATTTCATACTAGAAATTTAAAGCACCTTTTACAGAGAAAACACATTAACTTTGTGTTTTCCTTTGTGATGGTGTTTCTTGTGATTTTTATTTGACCTTTGAACAGATTTGATAAAAGCTGAAGATAAAACTGAATGATAATTCTATGAAAAAAAATCTGACACATCTGCTTGAATTCCTTTTGCAGCCTTAAAAGACAAGCTTTTAATGGTTTTCTTTCTAACCATTTAGGGTGAAGTGGGAAAACCAGGACAATCTGGGTCCCCAGGCCCTCCAGGAGAGCCTGGTTTGATTGGACCCCCTGGACTACCAGGCAAAGGAAAAGATGGACAAAATGTAAGATTAGATGGATGGACTGACTGACACTCAGACAGCATTTTTAACAATAACAACTCCAACTACAAAATATTTTTAATTAGACTCATTTCTTTTTAGTGTGATGAATCAAAGTTTTAAACTACAAGACTTCAAGTTAAAGTCTGTTATTGATCTTCAAAGTTATGCAAATTAGTGTCTTTTCACTACTTTGTCATGCTGTTGCTTGCTGTTAGAATTGTGTTTTGTTTAATTAATACCTGTTGATTTTAGCTGGTTAGTGGCTGTGCAGCTTGTACAGACGGGTAACGTTTTAATAGGTTTTTGGAGCAAGTCAGTTGTTGGAGGTGCGGCTCTCCCCATTCTTGGGTGAGCTTGGACCCTAAACGTTAATGAACACTGTGAAGACATGATTTTCTATTTGAAAGGGGCAAAATATTGATATCAGTATCAGTATTGATGAAATTGTTACAGAAACCAATGGTATCATATTGAAAAGAAAAAGTTTGTATCAGCCATCAATAACTTTCATGTTCTTTAGCAAAATCTAATTTAGAGAAACAGCAAGCTGAAGGTTGTCTTGGATCTAAGAAGTTGGATTTGTGCCACGTCCTTCATACAAAACCGCCTGAGCTGTTGCAGGAATTTACATTTCCACTAATAAATCATCTTCTAAATCTGCTCCATTATTCCAAAGAGGTGGTTACTGCAACTCTGATTGGCAGGTTTTTGGACCTGTTCTAGATTGTTGCTGCAAATTCCCAAATTGTTGTTTACAGATTTTTGTGAGTCCTTTTCCATCTTTGTGAGCTGTGCGTTTTCCATTGTGCTCCTAAATCATTACTTTCCATATGAGAGCATGGTGCAGACATAAGGAGAGCCTCCCTGTGCAAAGCTGGAATAGTTTAATGATTGTTTATTTATTAAATTAGAACATTACAGGCATGTGTTTCTATTAAATGTTGTAAGATTTGACAAAATGATTTTATTAAGTAAGAAGAAAAGCGAGAGTTTAATTCTAAAATTGTCTTTAATACTTTTGAAGCGATTCCTTTTCCTCCTACTAGAGCATTCGTCTGGCAACTGGCTCGAATCTCGCTCCTGCTGAGCTTTGTCGTTGTGTCCTTGGCAAGACACTTCACCTACTTTGCCTGTGTGTGAATGTTGGTGGTGGTCAGAAGGGCCGATGGTGCAGAATGGTAGCTTCACTTCTGTCAGACTGTCCCAGGGCAGCTGAGACTACACACGTATGTTTACCACCACCAGAGTGCAAGTGAATAACAGAAAAGCGCTATATAAATCTAATCCATTATAATAATAATAATAATAATTATTATTATTAATCCAGTGGTTCCCAAACTGGGGGGAGGGGGGTGGGCAGTGTAATTGCAGGGGGGGGCGCAGGATGATTTTTTTTTTGTTGAATGCTAGTTCACTGCTTGAACAGGTTTTTGATGGGACTAACACAAAGAAGATCTGCAGCAACAAGCAGGCTCACACCAGTCATTGAGAAGATAAGAGAATACATATTTTTTCATAAAAATGAATCTTTACATTTTTTTCTTCAGGGAGTTTTTCATGTTTTAAAACCCATTTTGCACAGAGGCATTATATATATATATATATATATATATATATATATATATATATATATATATATATATATATATATATATATATATATATATCATAAAAGGTTGTAGTTTATTTTATTACAACCTGTAGTTTAATGCAGTTAAGAAGGTTTGAGATGTGAAATAACCTGAAATGGAGTTTGAAAATGAGATTAATCTGTTTGGAGTGTATTTGTGTGTGTGTGTGTGTGTGTGTGTGCGTGCGTGCGTGCGTGCGTGCGTGCGTGTGTGTGTGAAGGGGGGGAGGGGTCGGGTGTGTGTGTGTGAAAAACTGTGTAAAATCAAGGGGTGCCCACAAGAAAAAGTCTGGGAACCACTTAGGGAAGTTTGCTCTAATCTGACCTCTCTGGACATCTTTTATTCTGTATCAGTATTGATCTAACAGACCTTAGCCTGGTGAACCACCACATGCATCTGCAAGAAGAAAACAAGCCTGAGTTAGCACTTCTGTTCTGCAACTCAACATGTTCCTTCATTTTTCATTACCAGCAGACATGTGGCCGTCCTGCTGATGAGGCAGGCGCAAACAGGAAGCGTTGTTAAGACACATCACATTAAACAAGCTTGAGAGCACATCAGATCTGGCCCAAAGGAGTTCTGTTGTTTTACGACTGCCAGGTGTGGCCCGGAGGCCTCACCACAGCCATGTGCATGAACAGAACTACTCGTACTCGCTTTCAATCTCAAGTTAATAATTGGAAAGAGCTGTAGTTCCGACATTTGAGCTGCAGACCATTTGCTCATTGTTGCTTGTGGTGTTACAGGGAGAGCCAGGACCCCCAGGGATTCAAGGACCACCTGGAGTGAAGGTATTGTAGTTTTTCTTTCTTTTTCTTTTGAACTTTCAAAGCTGTATAAAGTTCTTCTTTTATTTTAAATGATATAGTGAAGTTTGTTTTTGGCTTTGAAATCTTCATTCTGATAAAGATGAGAGAAAAACACTTTTCAGGTTATGGGAGTTTTGATGCTGTGGGGAGTGTGTGGATGTACAGTATGCTATCCGTTTGCTTACCCACATCATTTTCTCTTCCAAGCACTGAAATGTACTCATTTCAGATGAAGTTTTGTTGTTTTCCTTAACACACTTCTAATAATACAGAGTAATAATACAAAGTATTATTTCAAGAATTATTTATCACAGCTGAAACTAGATTCCTACCAGACATCACAATCGAGCAGTATTACTCAAGAACAATGAGAATCTGACTTTTACTTTCACTTCTGCCCAGGGCCAACCGGGGCCTCGAGGACAGAATGGTTTACCAGGGGACCAGGGCCCTGCTGGTGAAGGGAAGGAAGGACCACCGGTATGGACTCTTTAGAGCTACACAGATCCTCTCCAGTCCATTTCATTTCACCTATCTACATTTCACCCTAACTTTTTTCAGGGCCCTTCAGGGAAGAATGGAGAACAAGGCCCTGCAGTAATTACTCACACGTCTGAAACAAATGAGAACTTACATCCTTGATTATTAGTTGATTTTTCAGTGTATGTATCTGGGTTTCAGGGTTTGAGGGGTCCACCAGGACTTCCTGGTTCTCAAGGTCCAGCAGGACACAATGTATGTCTTTAAATATATATTTAATCAAATGCATATTTTTCCCCTTAAGATAGAAAATGTAACTTTTTTCTTTTGCTTTAAACTCAGGGTTTACCAGGACGACCAGGGGAGAAGGGCTCACCTGGAGAGCCTGTAAGTACACAATTAGGGTTTTGCTTGTTTCATCTTTTTTGGATCCACGTCACAATGTTTTTGAAAGATCTTGGTTTGTACAGCCTTTTATTGACTTCTTATCTTTTGAATGACCTTCTAGTAGCTTCTATGACCTTACTGTATGACCCCCCCTAAAGAAAAACCTAACAGACCACAAAAAGAAAAGAAAAACATTAGTAGAAAACACAAAAAATGCAAAATAGTAGTGGTTTACAAACAGGCAATATTATGGGCGTAGATTTAGTATGGACCGAGGTGACGTGACACTATTGTCAAGAGCAGATCTACGCTATTGGGTAATAAAGATTGAGATTGAGATTAATTTTATTGATCCCTCAGAGGGGAAAATCATTTTCAGAACAACCTTAGGATTAGACACACAGACAGGCAACATTGTCCTTGCGGGCACGCTGCCACTTGTGTGCCCCCCCCCCCCCCTTTAAGCAGATAAGAAAAAGGACCAACACAGGGAAGGATGAGGAAGAAAAAAAGGTAGCTCCCCCCACCATACCTCCCAGACATGGCTGATACAGATACAAAAAAAACCCTCAGTGTACAGACCAAACACTGACAGTCCACAGTTAAAAACACATCAAGGTGGGCAGGACCAAGAATTCTGCCAGCAGGCGCAGACTTCAGTGCTGACACAGCTGCACGTCCTCTATCATCCAGCAGCGGTGAAAGAGAAGTTAGGAGGAGAGCGTAGGAAGGAAGGAGAGTCAGAGCATCTGCTCCATTCAGTCTGTAGCATGGGGGGTTGGATTCTTCAAGGGCAACGATAAGATAAAATGTGTTTTGGCTCAAGCAGCAGCCAAATTTTCTCCACTGCCTTATTGTTCATTACTGTTCATTTTGCTGGCTTCACCCCTCCAAACAGTTGAATCATGGCCATCCCCACTGATCTGTGCAGTCAGACACCTTGATTGTAATTTGCTTCACTTCAGAGTTTGTTTGCAGTCCTCCAATACAACTCCTTCATCGTGAGCGTTTCAGTGTTCAAAGCACAAATCAACCCCTCCTGAAGTGCAGGATACCTGCCAATCGCACCTGCAGCTCCATTATTTTCCGATGAATCAAGATGTCAATGTGCGTAGACCCAATCCTCATTAATCCAAAAGTGCAGTCCTCCAGAGATGCAGTGTGCATCCCTGTCAGCCAAGTCAGAGACCCCCTCTCAGTTTTTATCCATAATGTTGAAAAAACCAGCAAAACAGATCGATATTGAAAAAAAAAGAAGTATTTATCCAGAAGGAATGAGGAAGTTGTTCAGATTAGACAAGACAAAACAGCTGCAGGGGTAAAAGGGAGAGAAGAAAAGGTGTGACCTCTCTCCAAGGAAGCTGGAAGTAGAGCGTTCTAGTGCACTGGTTAGACTTTTATTAAGAAGTTATTTGAAATACCTGATAATTAGCTGCTAGTTTGTCACAGATCTGTATCAGTGCTCTGACTACAGAACTTGTTTTTGTTTCTAGAGACTTCTCCCACCTTAAGGGATGTCACCAGTGGGTATGGCCCTTACTATAGATAAATAACTGAAAAAGAGTAATGCTTCAAAATGATCAAAATATTGCTTTAAGCCTTTATGTAACAGAGGAATTTGAACATAATCTTGAAAAATCAGCAGCATCTAATATCTTCTTCACTACCAGATGTCTGTCTAATCTATGCAAATGCAGTTAGAGATACATTCTTTGCATGTATCATGATCAAGGTTGTATAAGTGGGCTTGGTTGAGAATTATGACTTATGTATGAATGATCAAATGGAGAAAGAAAACATTGTAAATGAACATCACATAGTATGTAGCTTGACTCATGGAGGACAGGGTGGGAGGGTGTTTTTTCAGGACTGACTGTGGTCTATCAGACATCTTTAGCGCTGTACTTTTTATTCAACAATAACAACTTTTGTATAGAACACCATGCAGTGTTTTCACAGAAATCGGCTTCTGTTCTTGATTCTTAAAAACGTCTTTTTGTTACCTGTCAGGGGAAGGCAGCAGATCTTTCTGACTTGAATCTGAAGGTTTGTAGACTCTCCAAACACATTAGTGATAAAATTATTGTGGATTTTGTCAACAACTACATAATAAACCTGTAATTGCTGTCTTTAGGATATTTGCTCAGACTGCCCTGCAGGTCCACCTGGTCCACCTGGGCTGTCAGGTGTCCCTGGAGATAAAGGAAACCAGGGACCACCTGGGAAAAATGGACAAGATGGGTACCAGGTAGACATCAACATCTCATTATTCTCACCTCCTGTCTCGTGTTTAAAGTCTGTTAATGTCACCCTACACATTGTTAGGGCTGTAATATAAAGTGTGTGTTCACAGTGTTAGCTATTTTTTTACAAATGGGCTTTGAGTTTTGGTTTCATAACTAAAAGGCTGCAACAGAGGGTGTGTCATTAGCAGTGCCTCTTTGGGGCAGCATGGAACTGACCTGCTAATGGTGCTCAGCACAGATTGATGGTTTACTGTGCCACTGCAGGGTCCACCTGGACCGGCAGGACCTTCAGGGTCCCCTGGAGCTGATGGAGTGAAGGTAAGCGGCCTTACCAATGCTGTGAAAATAAACAGATTCATTTTATAATTATTTTTATATTTTAGAATAACAGCATGAAAAATGTTTTGGCTCTTCTAAAACCAAAAAACACAGATATCCTTTTTTGTGAAATTTTAAAGTCATAAATCATTCACCATTAATTGAATCTTTATTTCTATTTTTACACAGGGTATTAAAGGGGATCAAGGACCTCCTGGAGGCCCTGGAGAAAAAGGAGACACGGTATAGTTGTCGTTACCCTTCCTTGTTTCGCTCATTTATCAGCTGTTAAGAATTATACAATATTTTAGTTGCTATTACCTGAATTACAGGGTCACTCTGGATCCCCTGGTCATCCAGGTCCTTCTGGGTTAATGGGCACACCTGTAAGTAGTTTTTAGGTTTTTTAGTGAATATAAACCTTATTTGGTCTAAATATTGAAGCTTTCATTTAGTTTTTCCCTCATTCAGACTTTCTATTTCTGTTGACCTCTTTCCTCTTCAGGGTAACGATGGACAGCCTGGTCCTGTTGGTCCCCCAGGTCCCCCTGGAGAAAAGGTCAGGCTGCATTTGGTGCACTTTCCCCTTGGAAAACCTACTATCCATTTGTCATTATAGAACCAACCTCCTTCCTCTAGTAGTATTTAGGTCAGACAGTATGTGCTGTAAAACCAGCTAATGGTTACTGTTATTTTATTATCTTTGGTAACTGCATACATCATTTTTCTTTCTCTGTCTCCCTTCAGGGCAAGGAAGGTCTCAAAGGAATCCAAGGGCCACCAGGTCTTCCTGGATTAATAGTAGGAATAAGTACTTGATGTATAATTGTAATACATTTTTTAAAGTAGCATATTCTAAATAATAATGTTCCTTTTTATGCAGGGCCAGCCAGGAAAAATGGGCAAAGATGGCCGACCAGGTGACTCAGGAGAATCTGTAAGTAGAAAACGATGATCCAGAGATTTATTGATTCATTCATAAATTCATATTCATTGTTCATCATTTAACATTTTTTTAGTAAATGAACACCTCTAAAATAAGGTAGTTTATGCAATTATAATAACTAATATTATCGTTCTTATCACTCTTATTATTTCGTTTTTCAGTAACTGTTCACTGTCATTTAGATTTCAGTGTATTGTCGGTCTACTGATGTGAGTTGCATACTTGAAAAACACTGGATCTGCAAGAAATTGTAGTAAAATACTTTTGACTGGTTAACCTACACAGACATTATTTGTTATTGAAGATTTTTCTGTTTTTTTTTTCCAGGGCAAGCAAGGTGAACCTGGACCTCCAGGAAACCCAGGACTCCGGGGACTTCCTGTAAGTAAACACCATGAATAGCAGCTGATTAAAGAAGCTTGCACAGTGCAAAATGATGAACTCCCTGTTCTCTGCTTTCCTACTCCCCTTTTCCAGGGTTTCAAAGGCCACAGAGGAGAACCTGGAGTTTCAGGAACTAAGGTTGGGTTGTTTTCATATATGGGTTTTATTAAAACAAACAACAACAAAAACACTTCTGTAACAGCATCTTTTCCCCCACATATGACATGTTTTATGGATATGGATGTTTTACCTTGTTATTGCTTTTAGAAATCAACCATGAGATACTCATAATTTGACTTCTTTGACATTTACATCCACCTTCTTGCTTTCAAACCATTTCTGTGCAGCTTTAGCTGGATGCTTCATTTCATTGTCTTGCTGGAAGATAAATCTTTTCCCAACTCATAGTCCTCTAGTCGTTGGAATCAAATTGTCCTCCATCATTCTACCTTTACAAGACTTCCAGGACCTGGTGCTGAGAAACATCCCCCACAGCAAGCTGCTGCCACCACCATGCTTCAGCATGGGGATGGTGTGTTTGTGGTGATGTTCAATGTTTCATGTTCACTGTAGCAAGTATTGTTAGCATTTCCATTCAGGAAGATAAACATCTTTGTTTATCATTAACATTCTACTCACCTATTCAGTGACAGGGATAGCACACAGCCACATTCAGCATTTTACATGCTGCACAATGTCAAATTCAATGTCATTTACCTGTTCTATTTCCTCATATTGCCTTTGGGAGAATCAGTGTGCCTTGCTGCTTTGACGCACAGAGCTCAACACATGAAGGATTTCTGCTACAAGTATGGGAACAATATGGCTCATTACTCAAAACTCTTAGCACAGCAAGGCTGCAAGCCTGTGGGCCCCGAAAGCCAGGGCTGCCACTCTGCAGCGCAGACAACTGATTAGAGACAGTGTAAATTGCTGCCATAGACACTGACAGTTACCCTGAAGTTGAATGGAAATCTTACCCACTATCCGTCAGAAAGTGGAAAGTTAATGGGGCAAAGCAAGAGGGTTAAAGCGGCTCTCTGGAGCATTTTTCTCTGTATCAAAGTTTTCTAACTGTTTTAAATGATATTTCAGGTCTAAACTATGATCTATGGGTTGAGTTCCACAACATCTGTCATTCTGATGAAGACCCTCCTTCCTCCTAGAGACCCCTTTCCATTATTTCTTGCCGCCGACATTTTTCAGCCAATGAAATTCAAATGTCTGCATTCTCTCAACATGCACGCGCATCGACCAAACCTGTACCAGTAGGGGGCGCTGTCGTACAGGACGCTCCGTGTGTTTCTCTGCCGTCTCAGCCGTTCACTGAGGACTCACAGCTCATTTCTACTAAAAACCTACCCATTTCCCAGATAAAGACGGGTTTATTTTTATTTTTAAACCTTTCACCTCACAGAATGGCAAGGCTTGACAGGGTTACGCGTTTATTTTGGTCAGAAAGTTCATCCAGGGCCGAGTCAAGTTCAGCTTCAGAGTCCAGCAGCAGCTCTCTGCTAACAGAGCTAATATCAGAAGCAGCAGGGACAGAGAGGGCTCATCAGACCCTCGTAGTATTGTTGGAATAAGAGTTGTGAACTGTGAGTGATTAAACCCTACACATTGAGCTGTACAGTTCATGTCCGAAGTATATGCGCCGTGTGCACGCGCGCACACGCGACCGGACGCGCTTGTTGAGATGTTTTGAGGAGGAGCCTTTGGACGCTAGATTCAAAAACTGCTCTCCTGATGAAATCCTCCGGAGTGCTGCTTTAACTTGATATCCTTCTGAACATTAACTGTTTCACGTAACGCCAAATTCAATTTAATAAAGTTTATTTGAATAGTGACAATTATGCCCACATGAGGGTGGGAACGTGTGATTGTGTCTGTGTGTGACTGTTTATCTGTCGGGTCTGGTCTTCCCCCCCTTCTGAGACATGCTGGGCCCTCCTCGTGTTGAGACTGTCCTCCCTGGCTGCACCTCAGCATTGGGTGGTGCTTTTTCCACAGGCGTATTGGGGTGTCTCAGGGTCTGGGTGTGTCTGCCTGCTCTCCCCCGTGTGGCTGCTTGATGGGATCTGGGCCCCCTGGTGCGGTCGGGCCTCTGCTGTGGCCGGTTCGCCCCTGGGTCTTGGGTCTGTGGTCCAGCTGGATCTACCCTGGAAAGCCAGCTGCAGGCGGTGCCTGTGAGCCCCTCGCCGTGGCCCCCGTGAGCTCTAGCGCGCTAGTCAAGTCAAGCACTATGAATAAACAAGAAATCCAATTAATATGAGGTCCAGATTCAAACCAACTGTATGGAGGGATTTCAGTTCAACTGAAATAAAATTACAATCTGTAGCTTGTAAAATGCCAATCAGTCAAATATAAGGAAACCAGCAGACTGTATTGAATCTGAGCGTACTCATTGTGAACGACACAGTGATGGGTGATAGCTCACCCAAAAAGCTCAGCTCACCCAAAAGCTCACTTTTAACCGTTTAAAGCCTGAATTATGAAATAATAAACATTTAAATATCTAGTTTTAGAAACAGAGCTGTTGGCTATTATTGATAAAACTTCTATGATCAGTTGTTTAATGTTGTAATTATATAAAAATATAACAGTAATAAATGAGTAAAATTGGCAGTTTTCCAGTAGTAGATCCAACACCAGAGGGCAGTAAAGAAGTATAATTCTGGCAATGGCAGGTTTTGAAGAAAGTATTAATACTAATACTCTATCTTGTTTCTTATCTTATAAGATCAGACGTGGTTTGATGCTTATTAGTGACACTAATTAAAAGGGGTTAAAAGAAGGAAACCTTCAACATGACCAGAACCATGCTAAGAATAGGCAGGGCCTTCTGCCTCAGCTGAGTAGATCTGAGAGGACAGGAAAGACACAACCATAGACAGATTGGAACATTTGTCATTTCTTTTGAAAGATAAACAGAGAGAGAATAGTTACACCAGTAAATGTCAAAATTTGATGGATGGTGACCTTTGACCTACAGTCACGCCCCCCTTGACCTCTATTGTTTGAAACCCTTTGATCTTCCTATCCGCTTGACCTCTATTGTTCGACATCCTATTGTTCGTGACCTCTATTGTTTGAAACTGTGACCCCCAAAAGTAAATGTCAAAATTTGATGGATGGTGCGAAACCTTTTGTTCTGACCCATGGGAACCCCCAAAAACTAAATGTCAAAAAAATTTTTGATGTGCGGAGCCCCTCCCCTCCAGGGGCGTGAATCCCTCACCGCCAATTGGATAAATGAAGTCTCCGACCACTGTTGGAACGACATTCTGTCTGTGAATCCCACCCCTTTCACCAAGTCCCGCCTCTATAGAATATAAAAAGAGAGATGGGTTGCAGACTGCTAAGATTATGCTGCAGGATGTTCGGGCGAGACAAACAACAGACGACTTCGTGTTGGGACTATCCAGAATCTTTCAATCCGTCACCAGAGGGCTACAACATGGGCGGGTATCATCCACCCTCACCGGACCTTTATCCGCAGTCCACATGTTCATCCCCCTCACCCACTCTGTCCGAGGTGCTGTCCGCAATCGTTCAGGGTTCATCGGACGGAGCGAAGGAAGAGAAGCCGGCGATCGGTCAAGAAGAAGATGACCCGCTGAAATGGGTTTCATCCGATCTAGTCGGAGCGATCAAGACGGCCGTTCTCCACCTGCTCAACAATGCTATGGGCACCTACCTGAGCGAAATCTGTAACGGGTGCATCATCTCACACCCAAGCCAGCGGCAGCATCGATGCCTGACATTCATCGAGGAGAAGCGTTTCTACTTCTACAACTTCAACGAGATTATGCAGAGGCTTCTCAAACCCGAGTTTGTTCCGGCCATCCAACATCTGCTGAAACATCGCGACATGCACGTCGACGACACCAGGGTCAAGATCATCGCTCTGACTCTGCTGCAAGAATTCAACTCGATCGACAGAATACACAGCACGATTATGGATATGTACGATGAATTATCAGAACCGGATCTGAAATTCCTTGCTGAAGTTTCAGATTGCTACAAGTCTGCTGAAAAATGAAATGTATACTTTGTTATAAAAAAANTCTTCATTTAATTTTGAGAGGTCGCTTGTGACAGATGGCAACGAAAGTCATGAAAAAGATTTATTATACTCCGTCGCACCCAGGGAGTTTTGGGGGTGTGGAGAGACTCAGACACGCAGTACAAAATGAAACCGGTAAAAATACCAGCGTCAAAAAAGTGAAAGATTTTCTTTCCGGAGAAGACGCGTATACAGTCCATAAACCGGCGCCGATCAATTTTCCAAGAAACAGAGTCTTTGTCTCTAAACCTTTAAAACAATTTCAAGCCGATCTCTGCGATATGCAAGCCCTGGCTGAATATAATCAAGGACGAAGATTCATTCTGACTGCTATAGACATTTTTTCTAGACGAGCTTACGCACGAGCTTTGAAAAATAAATCAGCCGGAGAAGTTGTAAGAGCTTTTGAATCGATATTCAAAGAAAGCAAAATTCCTGAAAAGATTCAAACGGATAAAGGAAAAGAATTTTTCAATAAGCAATTTAACGCTTTGATGAAAAAATACGGCATAAGACATTTTGCGACGGCCAGCAATATGAAAGCCAGCGTGGTGGAGAGGTTCAATCGGACTTTAAAAACAAGAATGTGGAGATATTTTACCGCAAAGAACACACGCAGATATACCGACGTTCTTCAAGACCTGCTAGATGGATACAACAACGGGTATCACTCGAGTATTAAAATGGCCCCCATGCAAGTCTCTTCGGAAAATACACTTCAAGTTTTTCGTAACCTTTACGGTTCTGCCAAGAAAACAGTTAAAAAAAGAAACAAGTTTAAAAAAGACGATCTCGTTAGAATTTCAAAACTCAGGGGAGTTTTTGAAAAAGGATACACACAAAGTTTTACGGACGAGATTTTCGTCATAGCCGACATCATTCCACGGACACCTACAGTGTATAAATTAAAAGATTACGACGGGCAGGTTATAGAGGGTTCATTTTACGAACCCGAGTTACAAAAAGTCAAAATGGGTAAAAATAAATATTTTCAAGTATCTGATATTTTGAAGAGACGTACCGTGAGAGGTCAACGAGAATATTTAGTCAGATGGAAGGGTTGGCCCGATCATTTCTCAAGTTGGGTCAAAGCCAGCGACATCAGGAATATATAATGGAAGACGGATTCTACATTACCCTACCGTCCAACGCCAGCAACAAC
Organism: Callopanchax toddi; assembly: GCA_006937965.1. Classification (NCBI taxonomy): domain Eukaryota; kingdom Metazoa; phylum Chordata; class Actinopteri; order Cyprinodontiformes; family Nothobranchiidae; genus Callopanchax; species Callopanchax toddi. Next base: position 91,995 of record SSNR01000410.1, on the reverse strand, counting down.
GTGTTTAAAGACAATACAAGCTCTAGTTTTCGCGTGGATTTAGCCAAACATATTAATCTGGACGGACAATGGGAGGTCGCGTTAACCGAAATCTCATACCCTCACACTTGGTACAACATCGAACCTCAGGACGCCCACTTTGAATGGAGGGGTGTTAAAAATAACAACGTTCGCCGTCAGGAGTTTAGCCACGGTTATTACGATCTTTTTCAGCTGAAACAAGAGATTGAATCGGTCCTAAGGAAGTTGGACTCGACCATTTCCATTCGATACTGCGAAATAAAAAAAAAATTTGAATTTCGTATGCCCGAAAATGGATCAGTTTATCCACGTTTTTATCCACCCACTTGCTACATGCTGGGTGTTGACCCCGCGGTGTACGCAGGATTCGGCGAAGAAAAAGTCGCTCCGTATCCCGCCGATATAAAATCAGGATTTTATCAACTGTTTTGTTACTCCGACATCGTCACCCCGCAAATCATCGGCGACGCCTACGCACCGTTATTACGGACCGTCAAAGTGGAAGGGACTTTTGGGGATGTAGTCACGCATACCTTCAACCCAGCAGATTATCTCCCCGTCTCAAGAAATCACATAGAAAACATTCTTATCGAAATTAAAACGGATCAAAATATTCCGGTGAAATTCACATACGGTAAAACGATAGTGAAACTCCATTTTCGCCCCGTCTCACCTCATCGTAGGTTATAACACACACGCATTTAGTCAAGATTCAGTTACATACCTACACATTGTCAAGTGAACATCGAACGATGGCTTATTCAATGCAGCGATCCGACCCGAACCGCTTTGTGCAGTATTATCTAAACCAAGTTGGCGGGAATTTACCAGGATTCCATGGAGCGCCTGTGATGTATGGGCGAGGTGTGGGCGGGTTTTTCTCGAAATTATTTCGCTTCATATCCCCTCTGTTTAAAACAGGCTTTGCCATAGCGAAGCCTCACCTGAAAAAGGCCGCTTCAAACATCGCTACGGATGTGATAAACACGGCGGCTAGTAAAATAATGCGCCCGGAAGAACAAGAAGGTTCGGGACTAATGATTTTATCAAAAAGACCACGCAACAGACCCCCCGGAAAACGTTTATGGGACGTTAAAAAGCAAAGACAACGCTCAAAGAAGAAGTCAGTCAGAAGAGACAAGGCAAAGGGTCGGAAGTCTGCTTCGAGCTCCGACATATTCCCGTAAAATGGCACTTTTACACAATAAGGCTACAGAGGTGACGCTGAGCGAACTGGATCTCTTTAACGGTCCAGCTTGCCAACTATCCATCGACGAAAAGGTTTACACCGAAATCNCACGGACACCTACAGTGTATAAATTAAAAGATTACGACGGGCAGGTTATAGAGGGTTCATTTTACGAACCCGAGTTACAAAAAGTCAAAATGGGTAAAAATAAATATTTTCAAGTATCTGATATTTTGAAGAGACGTACCGTGAGAGGTCAACGAGAATATTTAGTCAGATGGAAGGGTTGGCCCGATCATTTCTCAAGTTGGGTCAAAGCCAGCGACATCAGGAATATATAATGGAAGACGGATTCTACATTACCCTACCGTCCAACGCCAGCAACAACGTGTTTAAAGACAATACAAGCTCTAGTTTTCGCGTGGATTTAGCCAAACATATTAATCTGGACGGACAATGGGAGGTCGCGTTAACCGAAATCTCATACCCTCACACTTGGTACAACATCGAACCTCAGGACGCCCACTTTGAATGGAGGGGTGTTAAAAATAACAACGTTCGCCGTCAGGAGTTTAGCCACGGTTATTACGATCTTTTTCAGCTGAAACAAGAGATTGAATCGGTCCTAAGGAAGTTGGACTCGACCATTTCCATTCGATACTGCGAAATAAAAAAAAAATTTGAATTTCGTATGCCCGAAAACGGATCAGTTTATCCACGTTTTTATCCACCCACTTGCTACATGCTGGGTGTTGACCCCGCGGTGTACGCAGGATTCGGCGAAGAAAAAGTCGCTCCGTATCCCGCCGATATAAAATCAGGATTTTATCAACTGTTTTGTTACTCCGACATCGTCACCCCGCAAATCATCGGCGACGCCTACGCACCGTTATTACGGACCGTCAAAGTGGAAGGGACTTTTGGGGATGTAGTCACGCATACCTTCAACCCAGCAGATTATCTCCCCGTCTCAAGAAATCACATAGAGAACATTCTTATCGAAATTAAAACGGATCAAAATATTCCGGTGAAATTCACATACGGTAAAACGATAGTGAAACTCCATTTTCGCCCCGTCTCACCTCATCGTAGGTTATAACACACACGCATTTAGTCAAGATTCAGTTACATACCTACACATTGTCAAGTGAACATCGAACGATGGCTTATTCAATGCAGCGATCTGACCCGAACCACTTTGTGCAGTATTATCTAAACCAAGTTGGCGGGAATTTACCAGGATTCCATGGAGCGCCTGTGATGTATGGGCGAGGTGTGGGCGGGTTTTTCTCGAAATTATTTCGCTTCATATCCCCTCTGTTTAAAACAGGCTTTGCCATAGCGAAGCCTCACCTGAAAAAGGCCGCTTCAAACATCGCTACGGATGTGATAAACACGGCGGCTAGTAAAATAATGCGCCCGGAAGAACAAGAAGGTTCGGGACTAATGATTTTATCAAAAAGACCACGCAACAGACCCCCCGGAAAACGTTTATGGGACGTTAAAAAGCAAAGACAACGCTCAAAGAAGAAGTCAGTCAGAAGAGACAAGGCAAAGGGTCGGAAGTCTGCTTCGAGCTCCGACATATTCCCGTAAAATGGCACTTTTACACAATAA